>CAXIQD010000284.1:20200-83200 GCA_964030785.1 Siderastrea siderea | reverse complement strand
AAAGAAATGCCCTGTTGAAGCTGGTAGTATTTAGCTTTTTATTTATCGATTTTCTGGAGTAATTCTGCAGTTTCTCGTAGTCACACGTCCCTAGATCCTGAACGGCACTTTGCGCAAGCGTAACGCTGCTCACGTGACAGCAGCTAGGGCAGACTGCAGGCCCGCAATAAGAACTACAGTTATGCATAGTTGTGTGAACTATTTTTACTTCAAAACGTTGATATCGAACTGATATAACAAGAAAACACCCATTTTAAGTGGAAACATATAAAGACAAGAAAACAATACCACATCAAAAAAATAACTCCTTTGATAGGAAAAATGGATAGTGAAGAGGAAATTTGAATTTAATATGTGAATTTGTTTTTAATTATTGTCCACGTTGATCGTTATAAAATGCCGATTGTAGAAAAGGGAACACCTTTTACAGAACGAATCGAAGTCGATGAAGAGCAGGACGTTGAAGTGTTTCGAGTTCCTGCTCACAACGATGTCAATGCTGCTGAATTTTACCACAATTTTAAGAAGGTAAGTTCAATACTATCCCAGAATTTCCTTTTGTATGTATTTAACAATTATTAAACGGCAAACTCAAGGTTTCTATCGGCTGGAACTATCATAAGGCGAAAGATACCGAGAGCGAGCCGTTTAATTGTTTTAGCATTACTCAGAGACGGATCCATTCAGCAAGAATTTCAGTGAAAGCGCTTGTTTTGGCTTGTGATTTCGGCAATTTTACTTGCTCCCGTTTTCAGGGCAGTCTGTCGGAAATTAGCACAACCTACAGGGAACTGAAACGCTGTATTGGGGATTAAATTGAATTTGACTCGATTTATTTGCCCCATAGCTTCTTACAATTCTCCTTATTACACAGCAATCATATAATTGGAATTATGTGAAGATCATCGCAGTGAAGCTGTTTCAACCTAAGCGGCTGAAAAGAAGGAACCAGAAAAAATTCAGGCTTGAACGGGAATCGAACCCATGACCTCTACGATGCCGGTACCGGTGGGTTCGATTCCCGTTCAAGCCTGAATTTTTTCTGGTTCCTTCTTTTCAACCGCTTAGGTTGAAACAGCTTCACTGCGATGATCTTCACATAATTCTATCTCTATCCGCAGTTCAAATATATGAATTTCATATATTAATGCTAAATGATATAATTGGTAAGAGATTCTAGTAAATTTCCTTAAACTTTTCTTAGGGGATCTCCATTTACAATTTCCAGCTGATTATTACTTGGTAAGGATCTGTAACGTTTTTTAATAAGCTACATAATGTAATTAAAGTTAAGATAGTCGAGTAATTCTAAGTTTACTTATTGAGGAAAATAATCCTTTGTAAAAAAAATACTATTGTTATTTTGTGTTCTGGGAACACGTTTACTGAGAACTTCGCTGCAAAAAAATTAAAAAAAGAAACATTTGTAACAGTCAGGATATCATGATCGTTCTAACTGATTTAATTGCGAATACGGTGGTTGACATTTGGTTACGCATTCGAAACCTGGGGTTATTTCATAACTTTTGTGTGCTATTTTGAAGAATTTTCTGAGGAGTACGGAGTCATTTGCCTAAACCAAATTTTACATAAATTAGAGGAGCTATCCTTCGATAGTTAAATCCTAAATCTTTAAAAACGCCAATTTTTCGACCAACCAGCTCATATGGAGTGTAAGAATACGTTGGATTTGTGTCCAGTACTTTGGAAAACTGCATTCTTTAGACAAGGAAAAGTTATATAATGAGTTGGTAGTATCAATACTTTTCTGCACATGCTCAATAGTTTTGACAAGCGAATCGAATGAAAATGGTCATTTTTCAGCCCAGTCAGCAGAGTCTGGAGGTCTTGATCGATATCGAAAATACTGTTTTTCTCGGAAATTCGAAACTATTATGTTTGGAAAAAAATCTTCATTGCGTTACCATTTTTATAAAAGGCTACCCATATGCAGAAGGAGAGCGAATTTGATTATTTTTAAAGCGCACCGTGTTTGATTTTGGCTACCATTCATTCATAACATGCAATTGCCTTGAGGGCAGATGACCTTGATTATGGAATAAAAAGTCGTATATTTTTTTTCATTTGCACGAGGTCAGGTTAATAACTCTTCTTGACATTAGCTTCGTGTTTTTGCAGCGTGTGACGGTTACCAAGGATCTGTCTCGAAAGGTCTGCTACATTGCCAACATGGACCCTTCCACGCCATCTCCAAAGAAACTGAAGGCGGACATTGCACGGGTAAATAAAATGATCTATTTAGAATGATATTTAAAATAATGGTTACAAGAACCTTGCAGCAATTCTGTAACGGTGAAAAACATTTGTTTTATAATTTTTAGATATCGCTTTCTTGTATTGTATTGTTTTTACTGCTTTATTTTTAATTGTAATTGAATTTTTCTAGAAAGTAGTTTAGAATTTACTTTCCAAAGAGCGTTTGGCTTATTTCTTAAAATTGTATTGTACGGAGTTTTTAATTTTAAAATTGTGCTGTAGATAGTTTTATTACTTAAATTGTATTATAAATAGTTTTATTTTTTAAATTGTATTGCAAATAGCTTTCACATATAGTTGTCAGATTTTTTGTTGTATCCTTGAGCATAAAATACATTATCGTTGAAAGGAAAAGATAAGCTGCTTTTAAAACACCCCTGCGAAGAATTATTGTCGACAAGGACTTAAAAATCATACCAAACAGTTATAAACTTGTGCTAATATCTCAGATATCGAACTATAAAATATAGCCTCAGCAAGACGATAAATCTGTGCACTTTCAAACGAAAATACGACAGCATTCATCGGTTTTCAAAAGGAAGACCAATTCTCTTATTCAGCGCTAGCTGGTTTTCAAGCGGGTCCTCTATCCAGGTTGAATTGGAATTTGTAAACGTTGGTTTTTCAGGAGAGAGGAAAACCGGGGAGCCCAGAGAAAAAACTTCGGAGCAAGGCGAGAACCAACAACAAACTCAACCCACATATGACGCCGGGTCCGGGAATCGAACCTGGACCACGTTGATGGGAGGCGAGCGCTCTCATCACTGTGCCAACACTGCTGCCCCTAACGCAATGCCATTCGTGTATTTTTCCGCTTTTTGGAGTAAATAGAATTTTATATAGTATACAGAGAATAGAAAATTTATTACTTGTCTCAGTTATCTTTCTAATACTGTGCTGAGCAGTTTCAAGACTTTAAACTAAAAGCTTCTAAAAGTTCCACCTTCCAACATGAAGACCAACGGGGATCGGGCTTTTTCTATTTGTGCCTTGAAGCTGTGGAACAGCCTCCCTGATAAGCTAAATCAAAAGCCTTTTGGGCTTAGTGTCTCGTGTCACTTTTCGGAGTTTATTTGAAAAATAGATCGCTTTTCGCGTCTTTTTAATGCTTGCTGGGGACTTTGCTGGCTGAAGACTGTCAAATATATCGAAAATTGAAAAGCGTACATCTAACATAAAAAAATTTAGACTCCTCACCCCAAAATCATCATGCCTCTTTTGAGCTTCATTCATCCAATAAAACATAAAACTACAACTCCTTTTGTCGCTCTGCGTTTTATTGTAGCGTGACATTCACAACACGATATACGAAACTTTTGATTCAGGTCAATTCAGAAACCTAGTTATCAGTATAGGCGATTCCCAAGCAGCAGAAAGTAGGCTGTACAAAAATTCAGAGTACACTCCAACATGAAGCCGTTGAACAGTTGAATATTTTGGATCACAGGAATATCAATGTTTGTGCTAAAAAGGATTTGTTGTTTTCAATATGTAACACCCAAGCATTAAGGTAGAGTGTCGATTCTCGCACCTTTTCGACAGTATTATGAAATATTATATAAACCTTATTATGATGCTGTGCCCGGCCGTCCAGCTCATTGAACAATTGTGTGTCACACAGGCTAGGGTAAAGGGTTATAAATCATACATTACGCAGTTTGGAAAAAAATTATGATATGAAGATAATCGTTTAGGAAGCGTATATATACTGAAGCTTACTAGTTGGGGAAAAACGCTGTATTGCACTTTGATTCACTTCATTCTATACTTATAACATACAAACGACTTACTTGAGAATATCCGGTATCTATCAAAAAAAAGGCTACAAAGTCACAAAGACTCTCCTTTGTTGTTTTGTAGTTGTGACTGATAAGAATGTTTCCAGGCTCACGCTCAATAAACTTAACTTCACTTAGCACACTACCAAGCAAAGTTTCACATATCTTATTTTGACTTCATCTCCAGATTTCTGATTTTCTGCTGTTCTTTCGTCTTCTGAAGTGACATCCTCATCGGCAAATCTTTCAGCAATAGCCTCTTTCTGTTTCCTAATTGCCCTGTACTTTGACTCAATCTCGTTGTGTGTAGGTTTCAAAGTGCTTCAAATTCATCGAATAATTCATAAAATACGTGTATAGCGTTATCTCTTTTTCCAGCAGAGAGGGTCTTGACCTCCACTTTGGGTGGCATAGTCGGTGGGAATCTCGAGTGATCGCTTTTATCACTAAGAAAAACAAACAAAAAGCTTATAAACAACTGTCAACGAAGTGTAAACAGCATCTGGTTTTTAACTCACTTCGATAAGTCTGATAATCGAATTTTTCGGCACTTACTAAAGATGGTGGTGGTGTAATACATTACATTATATCCCGAGCATTTAAAATAAATGTGTTGCAATTGCACTTGGAGTAAAATCACATATAATGTCCCGAGCATTTAGAATGAATGTCTAAAAATTGTACTTGGAATAAGACCACGACAATTTACAATAAATGTAGCTACCTTGTCACTTTGTTACCTTATGTGAGGTCTTACACTATGTACTCCAAGAACTCTTAGCTCCCGAATCAATATAAATGACCTACTTGAGAATGCGGACCGCACACTATTTGAAAAAATCAGTACAGACGGAAACCACCCACTGTACAATTTACTACCAAAGCGGCACTGTTCTACTCATCAATTACGGTCATCAAATATTGTATTGCCTCTACTAAAAACTGAGCGTTTTAAGAATAGTTTTAGTAATCGGTTAGCTTTTAGATATAATTTAGCAATTAATTCTTATCTAGTTATATAGTTTTTTAATATAATTGTCATCATATTGTAACTAATTTTCAATTTTTATTCTTATTTCTGTATTTGGCTCTTTTTAATGTTTTTACTATTGTAACTGTTGTTATGTATTTTATCAATTGAAATAAAGACTATGACTAATGACTACAATTTTTTTTAAAATGTTGATATCGCTAGTTGTCGAGATTACGTCCTGTGATATTCTGCCGCTATTCACAGAGATTTCAAAGAATAATTGTTAATACTAGGGGTAACCACGGGTTAGGAAGTGCGGGCATTGATAGACTAGTTGTCTTGTGAGGGGTCATGGAAGGAGAGGAGGTACTCGAGCGAGTTTACACGCTTTTGAGATTGAACCAGAAGCAGGATCCAAGCTTACATTTTTATAAAAAAACACTAAATTGTCGATAACTCCCCTTGCACCAAGAGCCTGGTAAAACCAGGGTTTTACCCTGGTCCAAGCCTGGTTAAAAAACCAGGGTACCCTGGTTCTTAAACCAGGCTTACCAGACTCAAACCCTATGTGCAAAAAAGTCTGGTAACCCTGGTTACCCTGATTATTTAGAAAACCAGGGTTACCAGAAGTACCAGGGTAACCAGGGTTTTACCAGACTCTGAGAAGTCTGGGCTAACCTAGGTTACCCTGGTAAGTCTGGTGACCCTGGTTTTCTAAATTACCAGGGTTACCCGGGTTTAACCAGGCTCTTAAGGTCTGGTCAAACCAGGCTCTTAAGGTCTGGGTTGACCAGGGTAATCCTGGTGAACCTGGTTAAATAAAAAAAAATAAATCAACTTTGTTTAAGGGTTAGCGCATTTTACTGAAAACCAGGCTTACCAGACTTGGACCCTATGTGCAAAAAAGCTTGGTTAACCCTGGCTTTCCTGGTAAGCCCGGTAACCGTGGTTGTCTGAATAACCGGGGTTACCCAGGTACATTATTTTTGACTATAACATCTGGGTCAACCCCAGTAACCTTGGTTTTTCAAAGAAGCCTGGTGATGCTGGGAAATTTCAAGAAAGCATTGGAAACCAGTAAACTGAGGACTAAAAAGCACAGTATCCTTAACTATGGATAACATGGATTTATTTAAAACTGGACTAGGTATATTGGATTTCTACCATTCTGATTGGCTGAACGGAGCCAGGCTATCAGCTCATATACCTGCTGTGACCAAATATGGACAATGAATACTCAACAACAAAATTAACAAAGTGAGCCGGAAGTTTTTTCCGCCAGCAACCCGGCGAGAAAAATAGACAAGAAAAGTCACTTGGCAGCGAATTTGAATTAAGCAGAAATTCCAACAGCGTCACTAACAGCGTCGTCTAACACAAGTCAAAATTGTTTGAAGAAACTTTGCAGAAAAAGAAATTAGAAATTTAAGCATTGAGCGTTGTGTTTACAATTAAATTTTTTCATCGATCGTCACGTCGATCATTAAAATTGAACAAACGGTAGGTTTTATCAGGAAGCCTTTCCACTTCAAAATATCAAGACAAGACAAGATAAAACACAGTGAAATGGGGCAGAAGCATTTAATAACAACTGTCACACATTCATGACGATTCGGTGCGAAAATCATGAAGCAGTCTAAACAAGTACTAAACAAACTACAGCTGCAAACTACCAAGAAGGCCGAAAGAAGGGCGAAAACTTTTTACGGCTTTAACACGCAAAATTGACACTGGTTTACCTGCACTCGTTGTAGCTCTGTGTTCAAACAGGTCCAAATGCTCAGATAGAAATCGGATGCCATGTAAACGGAGTTGAATCGTGTTTGAATGTTGTTTTTACCATTCCGTCCGCAACCTCTAAACCGAGAACAACTGCATTTTGTGCTTTGCATTAAACAAACTATGATGGTGAATTCTAATGTTCCTCGCTACAGTAATCTTGCTTCTGAGCTGCATAGAGATTACTTCTTCAAGTTCAAATTGGTTCTGTCTTCATTTTTTATCAAACACACAAATGGCCCCGTTGTGCGAACAGATTACAAACTTGTTCTGTTTCAACTCCAGCAGCTAATATGGTTAAATTGTACAGCTTCAATCCACTTTGAACGATGATTACAACAATGTTTCGGGAAAAATCAAACATGTACCATATTTCAGAGCCAATAATTAAAAGATTTTTTCCCAAACTTGTGCCACTTCGTACACTTTCGAGCAGTTTTCATTGATTCGTTCAGCTTTGCAATGAAACGCTGCAACACTTCGCAAGGTTTTGGCGCCTTTTTCGTTCAGTTATGTGATCGATTCTTGCTCCCTTTTTATCTCTTTTCTCATTTTTCTCTTTCTTTCTTGATTTCTTTTAACAAAAATAGTAGTTAAGTTTTTAATAAAACAATTATTCTACTCGGGCTTGCTGGATATCAAATGATTATAACCAACTCAGCGCTACGCGCCTCGTTGGTTATCTATCATTTTATATCCAGCGCGCCCTCGTATAATAATTGTTAAATAGGTCCTGGGCCCAGTTGCATAAAGCAACTTGAGATTTAAAGGGTTTTTTTTTTTGCAACAATTCCCTTCGTTCTGGAGGATTTCTTCGTGTTCTCTTTGTGTTTCCTAAAGTACTCTACTCTATACTCACTAATCTGTCTTCGGCCGAGTTATCCGTGATGCTGTGCCAAAAAGTCGTCCAGAACAAAGGAAATGGTTGCAGAAAATTCGCACTTAATCTTAAGTTGCTTTATAGAGCCGGGCCCTTGTGAACTAACGCAAATACTAGGAGTTACACAGTACATGTATCATGAAAGGCCCACATGTACATGTGCACACACAACTACTTAAAGAGCCAGTGTCACCCAAAGTGCTTTGCGCGCCGAGGTGCATTTTTCAACATGTGAAAAATACGCCATTTTCTTGATTGTCGTGAAGTCTGATTTGTATCTTTTTCCATCGCTGCCGTGAGCGATCCGAAAGCACTAGTGTGAATTTTGACTTGACATTTAAGTGTCGCCGTATCGATTTCGTTGTATATTTCCGAATTCTGAAGTGTTTTCGCGGTGGAGAAGGAGATCTTTAAATTGGATGCCTCGTAGGGTTCAGGAAAGTTGAGGTGAAGACCGAGTCTTCCGGGCTCTGCCAAAGTTGTACGGCTGAAGGAGTCCGTGTATCAGTAGCGGAGGGAAAGAAAAACATCTACGGGTTTCAGCAATACTACTGACAGTGCGTTTGCCGAAATAGTGCTACATTCGTTGCCGAATGAAAACAGAAGGAGCGTTAATTTACCACAAAATAACAGTAGCTACGGGCTTGCTCCAAAATAATGCTTATGGTCATGAGCTTGTGCTGTTTTGCTTAATTTTTCCTTGTGTTCACTGTCTGTTTATGTTTTATTTTTACAAAAAGCGTAAGTGGCTATTCTGGTTTTGCGTCCATCGACATCAGTCGATGCGATCGATCGTGCAATCAATCGATCGGACTGTAATAGATCCATGTATATGCATTGAATGCAAACTCAGATCTTGAGTAGTTTTCTCCAGTGACATCTAGCGACGAAGACGTCAATATTCTTACTACTTGTTTTTGTCTTATTATTTTTATATCGAGTGGAAGTGGCTACTCTAGTTTTACGTCCATCGAGATCGATCGATCAATCGATCGGTTGTTATAAAAGCTCCATACGCGTTGACTACAAAGTGAGATCTAGAGTTGCTTTCTCCAGTAACATCTAGCGAGGAAGATACTACGATTTTCAGGGACTACTACTGTGAATATCAGCTTGCTGAAAGGCCAGTGCGGCAGGGTATAATTTGCGAAACGTCTGGTAAATGTGCCAGCCAAACTTCAAAACAAAAGCACAACCGCGCAAAGCACTTTGGGTGACACTGGCTCTTTAAACAATACTGCACCAGCATACTACCTAATTAATTAAATCTTCAAGTACAAGGTATACATTGTAGGTTGTAATGAGAAATGATAAAATATAAAAAAAGTAATATTTGTCCAGGTTTATCCTGCATTCAAGACTACTACAGCAAACCCCAAGCCCAGTGTACATTAAATGTACATGTACACTGTATGACGCTTTGTATTCTGTGCCAGTCACTTTGTGGCCACATTCCGTTTACCTCAGAATGTCTATTTTTTAACAAATCTCCAATATCAGTTAAAATATTTACAGTGTATCTGTGCATATGAGGCAAAACCAAATGAAAAGAATCATTGAGTAACAGGGAGTATACACATTCACTGATTTTACATTAATTTTACGGTCTTACCTGTTTTGGCTGCCTTCATTTCACTTGCGGTTAACAATCTTCTGAGTTCAGTCCTCTTATGGCCTTATACATGTAGACGTGGTCCTAGAAAAAAATATTGAGAAGAAATTAAAAAAAGTTCTAGGCCTGTCATACACTCAACATTATTAGGTTGTAATGTTAATTTTCAATAACATATATAAAGGTCCATGTAAATTTACAATAATATTATGAATACAGTTCAAGCAGTGAACAAAGTTAGTAAAAGGTGTAAATATTAATTTAATGACTTTTAGTCAAGTATTGGGTTCCAAAGCTGTGGAGTGGCAAAATAAGAAAGATTTCTTAAAATAAACTGTCACTTTAGTGACATCGACAAACATCGTAAGCATTACAGTGATAGTTCATTTCAAAACCTTAATAGCCCTGATCAGAATACAATTTTCTAGCACACCATAACAGAACACATCCTGTTTGCATGTATTGTAGTCAGTGAACACACGATGATCCAGTTTTCAAATGTTCATGTACGAGGTTCCAACAAATCTCCAAAAATGATGTGCCTATTGACTGAGTGAGAGGACTAGGCAGGAAAATATTTGGCTTAAGGTCATGGTGTACAGCGAGGTCTGTGTGCCACGACCGGCTTGTCCTAACTCTGTCAATACACATTTATCATACCACCAATTTCATGCTACATGTAAATACATGCATTTTTGGAAAATTTCAAAACTATGCTTAAAAATACTCAAAGCATGTTAAAGCGCACGTGTGTTGAATGAACCGATGATGTGTGCAAGACTGGACGGCTTTTTCCAGACTGGCTTGCATCAACCCACCTGGTCCTACACACATCAACTCGGAATACATCTGTACCGTCTATAATACCCTAAGAGAGAACTGTTGTCCACCCATCATGGAAAAACGGCTTAGTTACAAAAAGCCAAAACCACACCACTTCTATACTTTCCTGGCAGGGATGTGCAACACTGTGCCATGGCTGTTGATGTGTCACTACTTTCAACTGCTTATGCAAATTGATGTCAGTTTTCAAGATATCATGTTGTTGAGTGGTGAATTGTTCATGGGTTCCAGCTAGTTTTTTTTTAATAATGTGTTGGCGGGGATGTACGGTGGTATAAGAAGTTGAGTTATCAAGTGACTGAAAAATGAAAATGGTGGACATGAAATTCAAAGCCCAGATGCAAGGAAATACAATGTACGCTACTATTGTCGTTTTAACCCTGTTATCCCAAGCAGTTAGCCTCTAGTGGTCTAACGTGGTTGTAACTGAGTGTAGATGTTATGTATTGAAATGAAATGAAATGAAATGAAATGAGACCCCAAGAGAAGCTGAACCTGAGGTGTTCCCTATACCAGTCAGGAGTTCTAACCACTACTTGTACAGTAACCTCCATTGTACAGAATGTAGATTACATAGGAGTCTAGACGTGAGCTACAGGTGTACAGCTGTATTGTAGGGCATTACTTACAGTACAGGGTCACCATACAGTCAGATGCCTTCAACACTGCCCTTTCTAGCACTATGCAGGACATGATACAGTATGAACCTAGTAAGATGACCTACTTCACTAACAGTTTTCTTGTAGATTAGTACAATCATGTAGCTGGAGTGCAGAAGGTCATGGGTATGACTTCAGTTAGGGATTTAACTTGGTGTCCTAATCCCACAATTGCTTCATGTTGAGCATGGTTGCTTCATGGATCATAAAAAATAAACTTACTACTCACATACGTGTACATGTAGCTGCATGTATAAAGGTGAATGTAAATCATACTTTAATTTCATCTACACCACAGTACATGAACCACTTTACAGATCCCAGGAGATTGTTGAAGGAGCAGTGTACATGTAGATGTATGAGGTTCAGGTTTGAACTGAAATTTAACTTCTATATAGGATGTAACTAAACAGCGCCAGTCATCTAGCCCAGTTGACTGTGTTATTGACCTTCAATAATTTTGCAAACAAATCAAGAATAAAAAAAATAGTGTGATAAAATACATGTACAGTACATGTGTAAGTTAATATTTGGTTCTTGGCAAAAGTGCAAAAAACTCACTGGAGACAGTTTGACACACTGAACACCATCCCCTTAAAGCCAAATAATTGTTTCCTTCAGCTCTTGCTTTAGGTCAGTAAGCACATAATTTTTTGAATTAGGAAATAAGCCAAAAATTGAAAAGTTGCCATTTTGAAGGCTGTTTTCCCATAACATGATTGAGCAGTTTTGATGATTTTCAACAAAAGTTAACATTCATCACAGAGACACTCAAATTCCCTCCTGGATTTATAAAGTTCTTTCATCTACATGTAGACTACTCCGAACAAGTAGGTACCTTATTTTCATAATGTTTTCTGCACACTACAGGTGTAATTAGTATATCACATGCCATTCACCTCCGAGCACAACAGTGGTCACCTCCACAGTTTTTTTGTCCATATCTGATAACAAGTTACCTGTACCAGTCCGTGGGGCTGGATGTTAACTTGTGTGGCATAATAATTATTATACTGAGAGAACCATTATTCACCTTAATGTCTGTGACATTTAACATTTATTCCATGAGCATGTATGTACTGGGTATAGGGTGGTAAGTAACCAACAAGGTGCATAGCACAAAGTTGATAAAAATCACCTCATATCCTGAACGAGCACAACAGAATTAATAATATTCCTTTAATAAACCTCAACTTTAGTTATCTTTTCTGAATTATGGGTGGCTGTATTTTGGACAAGCTTCTAGCTTTTACTTGGACGATATGCTATTTTGAATGCCATGGTCTTCGGCATGCAGTTTTCAAATTTAGGGTGCCAGTGCATGAAGGGACATGTTGAAATTTGTGTTGCATGAGCTCAAAAAGCACCAGCCACACACCAAAGGGTGTCACATGTTGTTGCAAAAATGTAAGCACCTTTCGATTTCCTCTCTGCTAATGTTCCTGCTACAGTACATGCCTTTAGCATAACAATTGCAGTGTCGCACTGCTGTGTGTCTCTGTGACACGTCCCTGCAACATGTCCCCTCATACCCTGGCATCTACTGTATACAAAAGGAAGGAATTCAATGCCTGAAATTGAGAAATTAGTGTATTACTACTACGTGTATAGGGTCTCCACTGTGAGTCTGTCATGGATAAATTACTGTTTAGTATTTAGGCATACATTGGACATTAGGTTGGGATGAAAGTTCATAAATCTGGTGACCATTTTAGAACTGTTGATTGCAATGAAAAACTCCCATATGCAAACTCCCTTGAAAAGAGGACTTTGAGAAATGCACACAATCATTTCCACCTTATGCCACTAGAATAAAAATGCTATGGTGTCAAGACCTGGAGTTGTTACTATTCAAATAATATCAAATCTGATCATGTTAGTACACATCCCTATCTTTGCTTTAAAAAAATCAAGAAATCTCATAAACCTTTAAAGAACTCACTAATTGGCAAATCATGCATGTTTCATTTCATGTTTACTCCGCTTTGACGAGTGATTAAAGAAAAATTTAGGCTTTCATTGTATTCAAGTTTATGTGTACACGTATCTGAGTGAAACGCATTTCAATGAACTGTTGGTTAGCGTGTAGGTATTATGAAATTACCTGCAACTAATCACCAATGATACATGTAGATGCATTGAGATACACGTACGTGCTTACATGTGAAATGCCTACTCCTCAAATTATTCGGATTTGCGAAGTTCTGATAGTGGTACGTCGACTTCTTCTTGGTCGGTAAACGTTTGTTTTACTACGCCGGGCTTATCACACTTTGATGTGAAAAGTGTAAGTCACAGAATGCCACATGACTGTGAGAATAATGGCTTTCGTTGTTACTTGATACCACTGTCCCACTTGGGGTCAATTTCACAAAGGCCGTTTTTGATTATGATTTGCAACGTGCAATATTTGCACCGTGTAAGCGTCGCTTACACGGTGTGTTAAAGCTTGTTACACTCATTTGGCAGAATGTCACAAAGAAAGGAACTTTAAGCCCTCCATAGAAAACTAAATGTACATGAAATGTTAGTCATACCAGCTACGTATTATGAGGAATGAGGTTACATATACTAACCGGCCTAGACTGCGAGCAGTCTCTCTTTTGCTCTAAAATCCCTGCCGGAGGAGCGGCGAGAAAGCGAGTGCGATATTCGAGCCGCGAGCCACGAGTTGCGAGCCACGAGCCGCGAGTAGCGTGGGCGGGAGAGTGAGCGAAGAGCGAAAAGAGAGACTGCCCCATTCTCGTCCCCAGAGCTACGCGGCTTTTTTTAAATTACGTCTCTTGTAGCTCTGGTAACGGCCAAAAATTTATTTTTTTTGATTGGCCGATTCAAACTGTATGCGCAATAACGTAAAAAGTTTTTGGTTTCTACGCATAACGTTTTATTTCCGATTGAATTAATCAGGGCATGAATTAATATATTGACTTGATCAATTTCCACGCAAAGAATGCGGCTCAGGGTAGATTAAGCGACCAAATTTTGAATTCAAAGTGTTGAGATTGTCGCTATTAAAATGCCAGCGATTCTTTCCTCGCGACAGCATTTTCTACAAAACTACAGCTTGTCCATAAATAAACTTACATGTAACTGTCTCATCAACTTTTGCAATGACCTCTTGATATCGATGTTTAAAAACTTGGGCGCCAAATGCTTCTGGAAATTTTCGATGGGATAAAACGTAATTAATACAGTATAGTGTT
Organism: Siderastrea siderea; assembly: GCA_964030785.1. Taxonomy (NCBI): domain Eukaryota; kingdom Metazoa; phylum Cnidaria; class Anthozoa; order Scleractinia; family Rhizangiidae; genus Siderastrea; species Siderastrea siderea. The sequence goes on along the minus strand of CAXIQD010000284.1, from coordinate 69,196 downwards.
TATGGGTGGCGAAAAGATAGGTACACAGTTGACATTCTCATACAACAGAAACCAGACGAATGTAAGAAAATAATTGTACAATTCAATATAACGCAAATGCAATAATATTATACCTTTAATCAGGCAAGATACAAATCCAAAACCCGTGAGCAAAATGCAGGGACAATCGTTCTTCTGAACAACTACGGCACGAAAGGCAGCTTCTTAAGTTTGTTCCTTTTAAAGCTCCAGGTTTTCCGCTAATTGCAGGAGATTAGAGGGTCCCGAACAGCTTTCAGTCGATCCATAAAGCACTACGACTCGATCGATAGGAATTCAAATTTCTCAGTTGTTGTCAGAATTGTCATGCCCAGAGCTCCACGGACGAGAACGGAGCAGGGCAATAGCACCTTAACGAATTAGACATGCGCTACCGGATGTCGTGAATTTCACGACATCCGGTAATGGCCAATCTCGTTCCCAGAGTCCGCGTTACCCTAGACCAGCGGTCGGGAACGAGGGACTCTGGGATAAAGCGTTTACCGGAAAACAAGAATCCTGTGATCGGTCAAACTGCGCAGGCGTCAGGTATTCGCACATCCGGTTTTACCAAATGGATCACTATTTCACGAGGCAATTGAGTTTTCCATGGAAAAATTGGGGATAAAAGTGTTAATGAAAGAGCAGTACGATGCCTTATTAAAGAGCTATATGTGTAGAAAAAAGGTGTGCTGGTGGCATTGCCGACAGGTTTCGGAAAATCGCTTATCCGATTTTACCCTCGATGTTCGATTACATGCGAAGCGGCGGTGGGGCAAGATTCTGTTGTTATCGGCGGTTTCGCCTTTGAGCGCGTTTATGAGAGACCAGGTGCAAAAACTGGAAGGAGTGTTGAATGTGTGTGTCTTACAAAGTGTGGGAGAAGAAGATGGGGAAGGAAATGTCACCATCCCTGAAGATATCAAGAAATGTTTGATGTTTGGGCACCCTGAAGTATTCGTTTCGTGGACAACAAGAATGTTGCCAAAATGCTTTCTGGTAAAGTGAAAGGGTGCAAGCCATTGTTGTGGACAAGGCTCATTTGGTTCTTGGATGGTATTTATATAATATATCTTTTCTTCTAGTCGTGTTGCTTTGTTTTCAAACTTGAAGTAACTGAGTGTGCATGTGTACAATGTACATTTTTAGAAGATTATGTTCACTGCAAATGCTAATAGTTTTTATTACTTATATTAAAACCATCTAATCAGAATAGACCAATTTCCTACTGAATGCGTTATTATTTTCAATCAAAACCGTTAAAAAGTCATGTTGTTTGATAAATAGACATCCTTGAATATATCTAATTGGTTCCCTGCTAACTAGAAAATATCAAACCATTGTAATTTATATCCGAGGACTGTTACCACAAACTTGGTGCAGTGTACCTCACTGGCTAATAACTTGCAATACTTTTTTTAGTCAGGCATTTATTGTATTTTTTAAATCTTTCATGTGACCCCACAGACTGGACAGCTTTTACTTTTATCGTGCATAAATAAAGTCTGTCTGTCTGTCTGTCTGTCTACATTTTTTATCATTCAAACCGGTTAATAACTGACTTGTGAAATGAAAGCAATCAGAAAACGTAAATACCCAGAGAGAGGTTCTCATCCATGCAACTCATGTTTTCAGAGATTAAATAAAGAGCAACCCATGAAAGAGAAAGATGGATGGGAAATGAACCATTTTATGGGATGGTGTACTTCGTACTTCAGTCATTGCATAATTACAAATTAAACATCACGTGGGACACAAATTCATATTTATACCTTCTTTTCTGTTTTTTGTTAAGGGCCACATTTTGTCCAGCATATGGAAGAATAAGCCTGTTAACAAATTTGTTCCCATCTGAGTGTCACTACTGGCACTTACAGGCACAGCAACAGCAGCTACAAAAAGTAGCATTGTAACTGCCTTAGGACTGTCCACCCTAGTAACAGTTAAGTGTAGTCCAAACAGGACTTACACCTCCCATGTACGTCCTGATAGGGGCGATGACAAATTGGATAGAATTTTGCAGCCAATTGTCGCAGAACTCAAATCAAAGAGGCTGGAAATGCCCCTCACTCTTATTTATGGAAATCTAGAAACAATTTCAGGCTGTTTCCTGTATTTTCCAATGAAATGGGCAAAGACCAATACCACCCTTCAGCAGAGCCTTCAGCAAAGAACAGACTTTTTACCATGTATCATGCCCAATATTCCAAGCATGAGAGAAGGAGAATAGTAGATGAACTAGTAAATGGGAAATCAAGCCACCGTGTGTTGTTTGTGACTGTGGCATTTGCAATTGGGATTGACTGCAATGACATTCACAGAATTGTTCACACTGGGGTAAGATACACGAGGTTGGGAGGGCTGGTAGAAATGGCCTTGCAGCTAGGGTTGACACTTATTATTATGACATTCCAAAAGCCTTTAAAAAACATACCAGAAGCCATGCGGTCCTATGTCCAGTCCAAGGAATGTAAAAGAAAAATTATTTTAAATCATTTTGACCACAAGGTTCCAGACAATCAACCTCAAGATCACACATGCTGTGACTTTCACAGGCTACACTGTCAGTGTGAAAACTGTATGCTTGTGCATGCAGCTGAACAGGTTGAGGGACTGAGTGTTCAAGATGAGTCTGAGATGACCCTCACTGAACAGAATGAGGGTAACTCCCAACTATTTACTTCTGAGGCCAAACTTAAAATCAAACGAGACATGGAGAAATATAGATTTCAACTCCAAAAAGATATTGGGAGAAGCACTGTGCGCAATGTGGCCCTGTCCAGTGGGTTTCCGATTGAAATGATTTCTTTGGTCCTTGAACACTTGCCAGACCTTATCTCTGTACAAAAGGAGGAATCCATCTTAAAGTGTACAGTAAAGATATGGCTGCAGATTTTTTCAGTATTATTCATTAACACCTTCCCAAGAAGACATGTGCAGTAGAATCTCCATAATGTGAACCATCAGGGGAAACAAAAATAACAGTAACATTTCATTGAGAATTTTATGGAGCAGGGGCAACTAATAAGCAAATAACTGTAGTTTGAGTCATTTGGGATTCCATGTTGTTATTGGGACCTTTTGAATGTTTAGTAGGGCTTAATTGCACCCCCACCCGCTCCACCACAAAAATTGCCTCATTGGTGTGAAGTGCCTATAGCACTGTAAGTTAGAGTGGAAAGTACTCATGTACACTGTATCAGCAATATGTGATCCACTATGCAAGTGAAATTCCTCATTTTGTGGGACTGAAAATATAAATTTTATTCAGTTGACAGATTTAAAGTAATACCAATAGTGATGTAACACAGTGAAGAAAGCTGATGCCCTAGGGAATGTATATTAATGTTTATGTTTTCTGAGATTAAACAAATCCTTCATCTAGAGAAATGATCTCTTCGTCTTCCTGAGTCATCACAGCCGTGTGGATTAGCTCTCTAGTCATTTGTTTTTAGTTAACTAGGAGTGCAAAGCAAATATGTCCAGCTGATCTAAAGGGCTCTTAGAAATGGAAGGGAAGCTTTGAAGACTCTTTCCTGGCTGATGTTCGAAGGGCTTTTGACTGCTGATAAGTTCAATCATTTCTTTGATATCATCAGATGTACATGCATAAGTATGGCTTGCTGAGTTGGGGAAATGCTGCTTTCCCTGTCATACTGCTTTGATGTTTCGTTTAGCAGTTAACTAGAAGAAGTGGATCTTTGAACTGCTTTGAGAGTTTTGTTCCCACATATTGCTTTCAGAACACCCTTATCATTCTTGACCATGTTCCATTTAAAGGTCATTGGCACCACACAAATCGTTGCCCTGCACACCTTTGGGGTTCACAAACTGACCATGAAGAATATGTGCCATGTGTTCACTGTAAAGGACCTATGACAAATGTTATAAAATGCATAGCCTCAAAGGCATATTTCATGCCCCTAGGCTGTGCCTACTTTTTTCCCCATCACCTTCTGTCTCTGTGTCATTCAACTGCATCAGAAGCAGTCTCAGCTACATGACCTGAAGTACAAAGTTCATTCGCCGGTTTTTTTTTGAACTAGTAGGAATAGCAGAGACAGGGGATGGCGGCTCGACAGGTGGTGGTGCTTCAGTGATTCTCTTCCCATAGACTGCTATTAGTGTTCTTGGCCACAAGACTAACTTGACCAACAGAGAATAATTCAGCTGCTTTATTAGGTTCAACATTAAAGCAACAAAAACAGGAATAAGATCTGGTGAATGGGATGTGATAGAATCTGACACCTTTCCAACACCAAGTACATCATAACCTCTTTGTCCTTCAGATTGTCTTTGGACCAGGAATACAACCTGTCCTATGGAAAAAGATAACGAAAATTAACGTTCAGTTGTTAGCAAAAAATAATGTTCTGTTTTACTTCGAAAGTGCAATCAGCAATAAACAGTGTTATAAATTTTATATTAATGTTACTTTGAAGTTGTAAGTGTATTTTATATGTTTGAAGTATAAGAAAAGGGACAGTTTGGAAAAATGAATTTGAAAATTATGCAAACAGAACAAGCTAATTTTTTAAATTGTAAAAGCATTATTTATATCACTGAGGACTTCCAGCCTTAACAGATAAATTTGTGATGGCTGGGGGGTGTTAATAATTTTAGTTCGATAGCATGATGTTTACCTCTCTTCGATTGTCATTGTTCTTCTGTTTTCGGACTCTGACTGGCTTTTTCCCTCTCTACAGCCTCAAGGGACTTTCTTGTTTTTCATGTGAAGCCACAAACAAGTCCTTAAACAACCTCGCTCCCAGATTCAGAAAAGTGTTTTGCACGACTACAACAGCTGCTGCAACTTTCATTTTTCGGAAGTCCGTCACCATACACAAAAACTAATCCGGTTAACTTTTCCAGAACATTTAAAAGGTTCTCGTTCTTAGATTTTTTCCCAAACAAATCTATCGCATGTCTTATAGGGCCGGAATTACAACATCTTCAAACGTACTGTAGCTCTACACCTCCAGGCAAAGCTTTCACTCTTTCATTGGTATTTTGTCCGCCATTTTGGTCTCAAGACTCCGCTGGAAAAGGTAACACGGGCTCTAGGAACGGAGGCCAAATCTGGGAATCTGGGGACGAATTACAGCTACTTTCATTTCCGGCCCAACTGCTCATGCTCAGATTTCAGCCAATGAATTTGCGATCCGAAACGCTTTATCCCAGAGTCCCTCGTTCCCGACCGCTGGTCTAGGGTAACGCGGACTCTGGGAACGAGATTGGGTAATGGCTGATACCAGAGCCCTACGATCCCACCGCTGACAGAACAGATCGTAGGCTCTGGGAACGAGAATGAGACTGCCCAGCAAGGGAGGAACGGAGAGTTTTGTCTGCGCAGGCGCGAGAAAGTTTTCAAGATTTTGGGGGGGGAATTTCGATGAGCACGCGGTTTTCGGCGACGGAAAGCATTTATAAATACGTTGTCGACATACCAAGTGGAGCATTTTGCCATAAAAAGGAACTCAATATGGAGACAGATAAGCTTGTTTGACATCGCTTGTGGTAATTTTGCTGCCGATGAAGACCTTTTCATGTAGACGTGTTGACCGTAAGATGGCGGATTATCAGCAATTCTTTACATGGCGGGGCCGGTTTCAATGAACTCACCTGTCTTCCTAGGCTGTACTTCACGTCATATTCAACGCCTACTGAAAGGACTATGTCTATTGTGGTAAGTAAATCGCATATCTGGCTCCTTGAGTTTGTATTTGGTTTTTTGTTTGCTTCATCTTGCGGGTTTGAAGAAACCATGTTGTTGTCATCCTCAATTTCACGGTGTCGTTCAACAAGGGCATCTTACCTTTTCAGTTTTTATCATTTCGTCATAAAAATCGAATACAACATTGAAATGAACTTGTTTTACCGTTTTCTGGGTTCACTTAGCGTACTACTAAAACACTTTTTATTATCAGGCGAAGTGAATATTTTGATCGATAAATTTAAATTTTCTGTGACCTGAAATTAAAATTTGTCATCAAACCTCCGAGACTTTTGTTTCCCTTCGTGATATGGGAATTCCCATCATTGAGGGATGGGTGAACTTATTTACTAGCTGTTGGCAGCTTTTGGTTTATATTGACGGTGTACCCCCAATACCCTCTTGCCGATCGAAGCTCCGCGGGTCGATCTTCATTTTCAAAATATTGGTTATATGATATCACACATTTTAGTCCTTCTACACCTCACAAATTACAACAAACCACTAATGTAAAGTGTTCACCAAGTAGTACTAAGTTCAAATTTACTTTGTGCCAAATGTCAATTTTGTGGACCTTTCAATTATTATTTTTTGGCATTTGTTGTCATGACGGCGGTTCCCAAGTGAAATTAAATTGTGCTTAAAAATCGGGTTGCCATTGTATTTTTTTTCATAGCCAAAAACCTAATTCGTGATATGGGGATCGGCTTGTTGAGATGAGTTTCAAGGACTACCCTAATAGTTTGGTGACGTCAAACTAAATTTAAATGATGTACTGGTTGGTCAAAATAAAGGCCAAAGTCGGTTGACATATTTGTGTCTTGTGAATGGCGTGTCACACAAACGTATGTCACACAAACACAAACGTATGCATGTTTCTTTGCAATATTCAGTTTTTATTATCCTGCTAAATGAGGTGCTTAAGAGCCACCGTCAGTAGCTTTCGAGAATCCGCGGTCAGGAAGCAAAAATTCGAATTTTCTTTTTTTACACCAAAAAGACCCTTTTAATGAACCTTTTTAAAAAAAATACCCTAAAGTTCCAGCGACGTCTTATTTTGACAAAAACGGGGAAAGTTCGAAAAGCAGCCAAACCGTCATCGAAGGCCGAAGTCAATTATGTAAATTAGCTTATTTTCAAATCGCCGGAACATGACAGCAAAAGCTCGCCATGAATTCATTTTTTCACCATTTGTTAGCCATCTCTTGGAAGTCTTTTTAAACTATATTTCATCTCCATGTTAACAATTTTTGTTTGCTATCCACACGCTTAAGAACTATAAAATTCGCTCTTCAATTGATTGACCAAATTTTACCTTATTTCGGAAGATCACAGCGCTGGGGGTATACGTATATACAGGCTAAAACAGAGTTCTATTGAACGGGCAATCATTGCTCTTTATCATACTGAAATGGTTAGTTTGGCCCGCAAAAAGCAAGCGCGCTAGAGGAAAAAACGTAGAGCCCGTTTTCACACATTTCGCCATTTTCTTGGTTGTTCTCATATTACAAGCTGCACTTCATTTTGAAACAAAAAACAATGATATTGGTCAGTATTCCCACCTTTATTTGTTTAATTTAACACTTTTTAACTGTAGCAATAACCTGACTTTGTTTTTCAGTTAAACCAGACTATTTTCAAATAAGGAAAAGACAAGTACTGAATAAACAAATCGCTTACACGTGTACAGGAACATGAAGCCGGCGAGGCAAAACAATGCTTATAAGATATCGGTTCAGTTGAACGTCTCCGACTCGCTAATTTCCCACTTCAGCGAATTCTAATGCATTTTCAGCTGACATCTTAACTATTAGGCGTTGTAAGCTTTAAGCCGAGGAATTTTCTGAAATTGTTGAAATGAAAATGAGTGTTTTTACCCTTAGCGGGTTTCAATAAAACCGTCTGTTAATAAATGGACTGTATTATACTGTGAAAGCAGCCAAAACGAAACGTGCCATAAATGTAAGATGTATTCGCACTCTTACACGTGGACGTGTGCAGAGTTAATTTAGCTTTCACATAGTCCCGATTATAAACTTTCAGTCACTTGTCAGAGGAAATAATTTGGCGTCCTACCGTATTCTTTTACGACATTAGCATATAGCATCATTCGCCCCTAATTTGTCTCTGTGTAATTCTGTAGGCCCAAATCGACTGAAAAAGCATAAAAAGCTGACTTAGCTGTTAAAAGGTTGGATGTTTTGTCCTAAATTTCCAGAAGACATCGGTTTCCTCGCGAAGCAAAGATGGAACAAGACTTCGTTTTTTGGATTTCATTGTGCCAACAAGACGTCACGTTGCGTGACAAGTGAAACGTGATATACTTGCGCTGCGTGGGAAAATGGCCAGGAACATACTATGTCAATATTTGCGCGAAGAATGACCTTTTTCTCATTTTACTAGTCAGAGCATAAAAATTTCCACGGAAATGGTTTATACATAGGAAAAGTGTTTTTTTTTGGCCAGAAAAGTCTTGAATAAAAAAGAATAAAAAACAAAAAACAAAGTAAGTGCGGACAAGTCATGCCAGCTTGTCGCAATGTCTTCTTTTCAGTCAAATCCACTAATGAAAAAGGGAAACACATTCTACTCGGTTAATGAAGAAAGCAAACAAACCGTATTCGAAACTTCAATGCTGCATTTCTCAACACTTGTACGTCTCGAGCATCAACATATCAGTAAAACGCCGACTCGGGGTCGGATTGTCTTTTTTTCCACTTTTTTTACGATTTTATATTGGGAAATACATTCCTTTTGTTCGAAAAAGTATCTTTCGGTTCACATGAAGGGAAAATCATTTAAAAGAAATTATGAAGCAAATGAAAATGGGCATGTAACGAGCTTCTTTCCGTTGGCTCATTTTCCCGCGAAAACGATCACGTAGTCAATCATTCCCGCGTTTTCCTTTCATGAAGATGGCCGAATCGGAAGGATGCAGTTCTATTAGGCGTGGCAATGCGGCTAGGATGAAGCGCATGATTGACACCCAATGTAATATTCAATCGCTAGAAAAAAAGGCCAAATCCTAGCTTTGGTCTAAGAAGGTGGAAATACTTCACATCCTACTTGAAAGTAATGAGAAGTTATTAGCGTGTCATGTTTACATTTTTGTAAGTTTCGTGGTGCGTATTAAACGGCTACCAGACTGTAAATGGTCTGAAGCCAGCATTCATAACATAAGTCGGGAAATTATGATCGTCCGGGTGAGTGTAGTCCTGAGAAGGACTGTTTGTGATAACACTGACTGACGTATCGACAACCTGAGTGGAAACGTCAGTCAATGTCATTACAAAATAGTCCTTCTCAGGACTACACCCATCTGGACGATCATAATTTACCGAGTTATTAACGGCTACCATCAACTAGCAAAGCTCATGAGGTATTTGTCTTCGCGTTCGTGCGACAACTACCGATTTTTTACCTTTCATTCGATGCAAAGTTTAGTACACTTTTTTCCTCAATACGACTTTGTCAGCAGTGCTTCAGCTGTGATTGCCATCATCGCCGGAAACGAAAACCGTGTTTGGGTAGGCACTTCAGGGAGTAGAACTTTCTTGATTTGCACTCGATAACATCCTTATCAGGATACAGAACAAACTTTACGTCTTTAGTACGTTTTTCATTTGATGAAGGAAAACATTGAGATGGCCGAGTCGGCGTTTTACTGATATGTTGATGCTCGAGCTGTACAAGTGTTGAGAAATGCAACACTGAAGTTTCGAATACGGTTTGTTTGCTTTCTTCATTAACCGAGTAGAATGTGTTTCCCTTTTTCATTAGTGGATTTGACTGAAAAGAAGACATTGCGACAAGCTGGCATGACTTGTCCGCACTTACTTTGTTTTTTGCTTTTTATTCTTTTTTATTCAAGACTTTTCTGGCAAAAAAAAACACTTTTCCTATGTATAAACCATTTCCGTGGACATTTTTATGCTCTGACTGGTAAAATGAGAAAAACGTCATTCTTCGCGCAAATATTGACATAGTATGTTCCTGGCCATTTTCCCACGCAGCGCAAGTATATCACGTTTCACTTGTCACGCAACGTGACGTCTTGTTGGCACAATGAAATCCAAAAATCAAAGTCTTGTTCCATCTTTGCTTCGCGAGGAAACCGATGTCTTCAGGAAATTTAGCACAAAACATCCAACCTTTTAACAGCTAAGTCAGCTTTTTATGCTTTTTCAGTCGAATTGGGCCTACAGAATTACACAGAGACAAATTAGGGGCGAGTGATACTGTATGCTAATGTAGTAAAAGAATACGGTAGGACGCCAAATTATTTCCTCTGACAAGTGACTGAAAGTTTATAATCGGGACTATGTGAAAGCTAAATTAACTCTGCACACGTCCACGTGTAAAAGTGCGAATACATCTTACATTTACGTGCACAATTCGTTTTGGCTGCTTTCACAGTCGAATACAGTTTATTTATCAACAGACGGTTTTATTGAAACCCGCTAAGGGTAAAAACACTCATTTTCATTTCAAAACTCAGAAAATTCCTCGGCTTGAAGCTTACAACGCCTAATAGTTAAGACGTCAGCTGAAAATGCATTAGAATTCGCTGAAGCGGGAAATTAGCGAGTCAGAGACGTTCAACTGAACCGATATCTTATAAGCATTGTTTTGCCTCGCCGGCTTCATGTTCCTGTACACGTGTAAGCGATTTGTTTATTCAGCACTTGACATTTTCCTTATTTGAAAATATTCTGGTTTAACTGAAAAACAAAGTCAGGTTATTGCCACAGTTAAAAAGTGTTAAATTAAACAAATAAAAGTGGGAGTACTGACCAATATCATTGTTTTTTTGGTTCAAAATGAAGTGCAGCTTGTAATATGAGAACAACCAAGAAAATGGCGAAATGTGTGAAAACGGGCTCTACGTTTTTTCCTCTAGCGCGCTTGCTTTTTGCGGGCCAAACTAACCATTTCAGTATGTTAAAGAGCAATAACTGCCCGTTCAATAGAACTCTGTTTTAGCCTGTATATACGTATACCCCCAGCGCTGTGATCTTCCGAAATAAGGTAAAATTTGGTCAATCAATTGAAGAGCGAATTTTATAGCTTTTAAGCGCGTGGATAGCAAACAAAAATTGTTAACATGGAGATGAAATATAGTCTAAAAAGACGTCCAAGAGATGGCTAACAAATGGTGAAAAAATGAATTCATGGCGAGCTTTTGTTGTCATGTTCTGGCGATTTGAAAATGAGCTAATTTACATAATTGACTTCGGCCTTCGATGACGGTTTGGCTGCTTTTCGAACTTTCCCCGTTTTTGTCAAAATAAGACGTCGCTGGAACTTTAGGGTATTATTTCTTTAAAAGGTTCATTAAAAGGGTCTTTTTGGTGTAAAAAAAGAAAATTCGAATTTTTGCTTCCTGACGGCGGATTCTCGAAAGTTACTGACAGCGGCTCTTAACAGTTTTTTGTACATTAATGAGAGTGAATATACGAAATACTCATATATGTGAACTGCAGAAGAAATATGAAACAGTGATATTTCTGTTGATATCACTGTTGCTGCTTATGTTGATATCTCAGTGATTATTATTACTGATGTTAACTTTTGACATAATTTTATTTTTCCCACACAGATCTTGACAGCTTGCTTGAAAAACAGTATTGCACAGGCCCTCAAGTTAATAGGAAAGTATCGTTGTGGCGGGTCCTTGAATACTTGAATGACTACTTTTTGGTCCTTCTTACAAATTCATAGACACAGAACTTTCATCAGCACATTTTGCATCCTCATTAAACTTTTAAGTTTTCCTTTGCCTACCAAAACCTTTGAATAGTTACCCAGACATTAACATCACCTGGCACTGTGTGTACAACCAGTGTGCTGGAAACAGAAATGTACGTAAATTGTAGCTAATGTGTCACAAGGACTTTGTGGATGTTTTTTTTGGTCAAAACTCTGCTAAAATTATTGATAGGTAACTTAACCTATGCCAACAACATTATCTTAAGCCTTTGTGCAGACATCTCCCTTGCTTCAAAGTTAAAGTCAATATCTGCAATGTTTTACTCATTGTACTTTGTGGAGTCAGCTTTTTGAAAACTTAATGACAGGACAACAACTATGTGAAAATCCTTTGGTCCACAAATGTTTTCTAAAAATAATAACCAGCCTCAACGTGAGCTTCGGTCACAAAACTAAGATAGTTAAATACAGGAAGGTATTAAAAAAAAGGCAAAAAGTGATGGGAAGCACACTTTACTAGTAACAAACACAACTGAAGTCATACAAAACTGAGTTACTTCCCGTGCAAAAAAATGTCCTGCTTGGGCCAGCCCAGGCCGGCCTGGGCTGGCCTTACCTGGCCCAGGCCGGCCTGGCCCTGCCATAGCTGGCCTGGGCCAGCCCAGGCCAGAAAACTGGCCTGGCCCAGCATGGCCTTGGCCGGCCCGGGCCGGCTAAGGCTGGCAAAGTTCAATTTTCTCAGGCTATTCACTGGCCTGGGCCAGCCCAGGGCGGCCCAGGCCAGTCATGGTTAATTTGAGAAGCTCAATTGGACTCATCCAGTTATGTAATCAATTTATGTTCCAATTTGAGCAGATAGTTGGCAGTCCATTTAAGAGTTACATTCAAAAGTCAAGACTTCTTGGCAGGGTTTTTGCAGACCAGAGAATCCTTAAAAGTCAGCAAGTCTTGTAACTGTCAAGTGACTGTGAAACAATAACTGAAAGCCAATTGTCTCTGGAATGAGTGCTTAACTCTACATAGTGTAGAGAGGCCCCATGGCCTAAATACTTGCCGAAATACTTACAACATGCAAAACTATAGTCTGTTGAATAATATATTCAAATATGACAACCATATATTCTGCATTCTGAACCCCTCTCTCCACCAAAGGATAATTGGTCCAGGAGAATGTCCCATGATAGATTTGCCAAAGAGTACATCAGTCTTTGGAAACTCTGTGGAGCTTCAAAAATCTTTAAAGTTCTTATTACTAACTAATATTTGTGGCCATGGTCAGTCACCAATTTGCTCAAATTTGATTTTGGCATTTCCAATCGTGTAACTACATCGTTTTTTGTACCAGTCAGGTGCGAGATGAAACTGCTGCCCTCATTTGCATGTCCAGTGAACATGCTTCATTTAAAGTTCATTTATCCAGAAGAGGTTTTGTTCCTTTCTTGTTTTCTGTTTGAATGCTCTCCTTCTCCTAAGTGGAAACGAAGCTTCATAGCCTGGGATTGACACGCTACATTATTTTCTTTTTTGCTTAATATAAGGATTCATAATAATCGACAAACCTAGTCACAACAATTCTGTAATTCTGGTAAATGAAGTCAAAAATGTGTGTTGGATAGGACAGCAAGTGCTTCATTTTGTATAATACAAAGCTACTGTAAATGGTTTGAACCCAAGAGTCATATCATAAAATTTTCAGTAAATTGTGATCGTCCAGGTGAGTGTAGTCCTGAGAAGGACTGTTTGAGGTGACACTGACTGACGTTTCGACAACCTGAGCGGAAGTCATCATCATACCGCTCAGCTTAGACTGTGAATTTCAGCTTAGCCTGTAAACAGGCTCTGCAGTGGGGAAAAGCGAAAAAATAAATCAGCAAGCAGAGCGAGCGGAGCGTAGACCCCTCCCCGTCGCTCCGCTTGTTCTCGCCCTTTGTTTTCTTCGCTCTTTCCCCGACAAGAGAGCCTGTTCACAGGCCTATTTCAGCTTGATCATAAGAAATCATTCTGTAACAAGCAGAGATTACATAACAGAAGGGTTTCCCAGCTAACAAAAATTGTTGGTGATCTGAAGCTTGACTTAAACATCAAGTAAATGAAGTGTTCCCCAGCTTGTTCAAAGCAGCCTGCACTTGGGTGGCTGCACGCTGTACATGCCGCAGGCCAGCATTTGCTGTTTGAAAGGGAGTGGAATATTGAGAACTTAAAAAAGGTTTTCAAATTAAGGAACGATCACTTTTGTGACAGAAAAATTTATTATCTTTTTCCATTAATACAGTCTCATCCATTGAAGCTTAGTCAGCTTAAAAAGTCACCAAGAGTAAACTTATCATTGGCAAAGTGTACTGTTGTTCTGCTGAGCTCACCTTAATCTTTGTTCAACATATTCAGTTGAGTGTCATTTAAGACTGAACTTTTGTCCTCTTTACAAATGAGTTCCACTGTGAGATACTTAGTCCTGTTATCACTATTCTCCTTTTTAAAACTTTCTTTGTTCCGTCCTTCATGTTAAACGGACTTGCTTCTGCTGAGTGAATTTTCTTCAGTAGTGACAACACGTGTTTCAATGTCCGCTGTAGTGTTCGTTGCTTTCCTATCTCTTTCCCCCCATAAAAGACTTGTAAATGGATAACTTTTCGCGTGGAATAACAAATACAAGTTTCTCCTTGTCGCTTAGCTCTTGTAAATATTAGAATGTTGCATATCTTTTGTGTAAGGACCCCTTGTTCTTCGTGCTGAACGTTGAACAGCACTAGCTCGTCCGCCATGTTTGATTTTGAGCATGCTAGTTCCCAGGGAGGCCGTGAGATCACAAACGCATGCGCACTTGTAGTTCGCCATCACGTGCGTCTTTGAAACAATGGAAAAGTGCGAAGTATGAGGTTGGGCGCGTGGTTTTGAATACATCGAGTCTGTTTACAGTAGAACTGCATTTTACTGCTTAATTCTACGTTTTTTCTCTGAAACGCTTCGGTTATGGAACAATTTCGAGTGGTTGAAGAAGAAGCAATGACCCAGGCTGTCTGAAAAGAGGTAAGAGTGGAAAAATGTTTATATTTTGGCGCAGAATTCGAAGCTCGCAGATGTTTCTCACTTCAATCGCCCAAGCGAATGGTTAGATTTCTCAATTGTCATGCATTAAAATGAAGCAATATTGTCTTGAAATGTCCTTTCAAAGCAAAATTCTATGTAAGACTTTAATAAGCTTGAATGTAAAGTGACAATTTAGCTGAAAGCGCTCGTGCAAATGAGTAAATTCTTGATCAGAACTTACTGGAATAGTCAAATACAAATTTGCCTGATTTCCACATTCAACTAGAATGAGCTATCAGAAGAAGAAGACAAAACTGGATTTGCTGCTGAAAAGGGTTGGATTCCTTTATAGTTTCTCATCAAGACCTCAATGGCTCTTTACTTTAGCACAATATTTAAAATGTTCTCAGATGAAATATCCATTGAACAGTTTGTAAATCAGTCCATGTTACACACCATTGGTTTCACACTATAGTTTAAAAAGATCCTGTGATGACAGTTGTAATAATAATTTCAAGTCAGTGTTTTTAGTTCTACACTCAAACTTAGAAACCATGAACACTCACAGAAAATATTTCTCGGAATGTTCATTGTGTTTTGACAAATCACGTGCAAGACCTTGAAACCACAGAAAACAAATGGGTTTGTTAGTCACAGAACGGATTTGGTTTTCACTTTGTTTCGTAAAACCTCAAGATTAAACCTTCATCTTCACTTACAGGAGTTTAGGCTGTTATTCTCTATCTGAGAATCACATGCACTACACAAGCAAAAACTTTGGCTCAGCGGTTGCCGCTGCATTGTACCAACAGCCGCAGATTGTCGAAACCGGTGTTTGTTAATTTTTAACAGCCTGCTCACTCAGTACCATTGTTAAATTTGAAACTGTCATTTTTGAAATTTGCAACTAGACATTGTATGTTGCAAGCCCATCTCTTACGCATGGATGTTTTGGCCTAAGTACATTGAGTCAGCTCTGCTATCAGAATTAACAGCAGCTTTGGGTAAATTCTGACGACGAACATTGCATCCTTATATCACAGTGAAAAAAGCGCAGCTTGAGTTGCTTTTATTTGAAATGTCAGAAAACACTTATTGTTGCATCAGCTTGTTCAAAAATTTATTAGATCCAGAAGTGCTCAAACTTGTTTTTGCTTGCGTAGTGCAGATGGCTCTCAGATAGAAAGGAATAACACTTTCAATTCCTGTAAGATAAGGTGAAGTCTTGAGGTTTTTTGAAACAGATTGAGAACCAACTTGATTCTGCGACTGAGAAACCCATTCGTTTTCTGTGGTTGCAAGGTCTCGCATGTCATTGGTCAAAACAGTATTAATTAACACAATGAACATTCCAGAAATATTTTCAGTGTTCACGGTTTTCTTAGTTTGAGTGTAATACAAGGACTTTCCTGAAATTTGAGATGGTGCACTACCTAACGAACCATGACATGATGTAAGAGACCTTTTTTTATTTTTTTATTTACAGAACTTCTTAAGGAAAGATTTCTGGTTCCTGAAGATCTGACGACAGATCAGGAATGTGGACTTGCAGTAAACAATTTCTTAAAGCAGTTTCCCTCAGGAGCACTGTAAAATCAAATTGACTGGTACTTTAGTTTGTTTTTTAAACGGTGCTTTCGGTTGGTAATGTCATCAGATTTCAAAATGTTATACACATGACTTGTATAAAACAACGGTAAGCCTTGTTTTATACTTAAATTTTAAGATCTGATCTGATATTTGTAAATAAAGGGCAATTTATAAATAAACTAGTCATGAATGAATACAGGTCTCTGTGTTTAATTTCTTGTTCAGGGGTCAAGTTTTTTTAAATTGGAGGAAAGCACATTTTCCTTTACTGAAAGCAAATTAAACAAAGTAACTGTAAAAATGTAGCCACTTTTTTCAGGTAATGGCTGCCCTGACTAGCTTAGGACTGGTCTGGTCCACAACAACAACAAAAAAAGGCTTGGGGTTGACTGGCCCAAGCTGGCCTGAAAAGCAAAAAATATTTTTCCATTTGGGCCGGCTGGGGCCAGCCTGGGCTGTCCTGGGCTGCGGTGGGCCAGTCCCTGTCATATGTCTGTCTTGGTCCGGCTTCTCATTAGCATTTTTCGGCATAAGCATTTTTGAAAAATGCTAATTTTGGGCCGGCCCTGTGGGGACGGCCCGGGCCGGCCCAAGCAGGACGCTTTTCTTCACGGGTTTCAACATGGAATCCTTTGGTGTAAATATGGCGACAAAATGGCTACTAAATAATGAGACAAACTTGCTTTACAAATTGGATAACCAAAAAGTCAATGTTTGTAAACAGTTAACATTGACTTCATGTCATTAACATTCTTCAAGCAAAACGTTTTTGCATCTGCATTCTCATAACTTATGACCTTTTGTGTCTTAACAAAAACATAAACAGTCCATCGGATGGCTACAAGTTGGCAAAACTGCTAAACTAAGATCAAACGGAAAAACTGAGCGAGATTTGCTGCAATTTAAATTTTATCAGCTACTGAAAGTATGAACTTAAATGATATTGTACTTTAAGTTATTTTAGCTGAGATAATTCCCGTTTGCCTACATGGTTAACCAACCAGTGATTAATAGTAGGTCCTCTAAAGTGCTTTACGGTTTTTACGCCTCTATCACTGAGATTATTTGACCGCTGAGTGACCGCCACGGCCCTTTTAAACATCGAAGGGAAGCTCACTGATCGACTGTTATGTAGCAAAAGCTAACAAAAAGTTGCAAGCAGACTGTTTTAAAATTGTGACTAGGATAGCTTACCTGCTTTGGTGAAAACGGCAACAGGCTAAACGCTTACTGTCCTCCAAAACTTTGAATCCTCCCTAATTTCCTCACTTCATGGAACATATTTTCTTGCGGTGCGAAGAAAAATTCTCCCGCTCACAAATGCAAAAGCCCGAGCAAAACACTCGTTTTTCCGCGTTAAAATACTTTTTCCAAATTTCTTTCCGCTGCTGAGGAGTTAGGAAAACGCCTGGATTTGTTATATGTGCAAAAAAAAGGTAAGAATAAGTGATCAAGTGATGAAACCTACATCTTTTCCGCAGACCGCCATCTTTGTTTATTTCATTGGCGCGCACGATTCAGGAAAGTAGTACTGTCCGCTCATTGGGGCATTCTGGCCTTGTTTTGATGCGAGGGTTGCGATTGGTGGAGAAGGGTGCAAAAGTCGGCCATGTTGGATTTTTCTGGCTTCTGATTGGTGGAGAAGGAAAGGATGCGAAAGGCATGCTGGGTATCATGTGATCAGGTCCAAATTCCAACTTGGAGAGGGGATGGGAAATGACGTCAAGGGAATCACCATGGCAACCAGAGGACGGGGAAAAACCGGAAGTGACCAAAAAATCAAGACAACAACCGGAAGTGAAATGAAAAAACAGAATTTTAATGATTTTATAGTTAGTCTATGTTTACAAGCGGGAACGTATGCCAGGACCCGAGTGGTCAGCGGCGTCCCTCAACAAGAGTTCAAAGTCCAATCGGATAGGGACGGTCGTCTGGATTGATTAAGGACATAACCCAACATGGAGCTTTTCGACAGTGAGGGCAAGAGACGGTTTGATACGCTATCCTCCATTGGTGGAGACAATGTGGATGACATGTTTTATGACAGCATTCCAAATGAGCTTGATCTGTCACGGGTTCCAAACAAATCACGCAACCCATTTTTTCCTCGTCGGATGGGGACATAACGTGACATGGAGCTTCTTGACAGTGAGGGCAAGTGACGGTGTGAAGCGCCTTCCTCTGTTCGTAGAGACAATGTGCATGACATGTTCTATGACAGCAGCCCAAATAAGATTGATCTGTCACGGGTTGCCGACAAATCACGCAGTCCATTTTTTCTGGTTGGATGTCATTTTCTTCTTTCTTCTTTGCTTGTCTGCTTGTTTACTTGCCTGGAGTGAAGAATGAGATGGGAAGGGTTGATGGTGTTCTTTTATAGAAAAAAAGAGTCATGTGACAAAGCCTCGAGGACCAATCCCCCAACAGACAGACAGTCATGCGACGAGGCGCGAGGATCGCTCCTATCACCCCCTATGATGACACCCATGGTGCTTTGGGAGGAGTGAGGGAAGGGGTGGGGGTACCCCCTCCCCCCTCCCTATTTTTCCCATCATGCTTTGTGTATTTTTTGGGGTATAAAACCCTGGAGATGCCACAGGCCTTCACTCCTAGCTTTGAGTCGGTCAGTCTTGACTTTTGTTGGTGTGTGGAAGGAAAAAAATATGTCGAGAAGGAAATCCTTGGGTTCCCTGTCCAGTTTCGTGAATGTGAAAGGTGAAGAGGCAGTGGGGAGACAAGTGCGACCGGAAAGGACCCAGTTTGAAAGAACAGCAATGAGAATGGCAGAGAGGAGGGAGGAGACATGGCGCCCCTTAAATCGAAACCGTGTGGTAGCGTTTCTTCGAATGTATTTGGTGGCCATCGTCTATGACGAAAACGCGTACCGCTACCCTGGAGAAAAAGGAAAATCCCAAAGACTGTTAAACGAAGCCCTCATCAGACGGATCATCCCGTTTATTTATCGGAGCCGCGTCTGGACGATGGACGAAACCCAATGGCCGATCAGTTTGGAGAACTTTAATGAATTGAACGAAAACTTAGCAGACAAGCTCCCCAAAGTTCATGCGGGCCACCAATGGGAAAACATTGTTTATTTTTTCAACGAAGTGGAGAGGGAAAGAGAAGAGTGGCGGCGTTTGGAGGAAATGGAGAGTCAAACCAGGGAGGCAGTGAGTCGCGTTTTGAGAAATTGAACATTTTTTATTCGAACATTTTTGAAAATTTGAATACAATTGTGAGTCAAGGCTTGTGTGAGTCAAGAGAAAAAATAACTTATTTACAGGAGTGCAAATCCAGTGATGTGGAAGGACTGACGTATTGGGCTCGGGGATGGTTGTGGGGGACAATCACTTCCACCTGCATCCCAAAATTTTTGGCCATTTCTTCTGCCAAGGCATCGGTGCCTTTAGCCCCACCTGTGTACAACACATGCCCATGACCAATGTTGAGTTGCATCTCTTCTTCTAGGTCTTGGCCTCCAATCCTGTCGATGTCTGGGTCTGGGAACATTCGTCGCCGGGAAAAATGTAACCGGTATCGGGTCCCACAATGTCAAGAATGTCGGCCTTGTTTAACCCTAAAGCTAAACTCAAATCAATCAGATGATGATATCGGCACGGTTGGAAAGTAAAGCCAGCAGCGAGACCTCGTTTGACACGTTCGGTCAGATAATCGTCGTCCGAGGCAAAGTCTTGACGCTTGAGATCTTTGTAGTAGTCCATCAGACTGACTGAATGAAGAAAAAGGGAAGGAGGGACCTTCTTAAATAGGGGAAAGGGGAAGGGAAGAGGACCAATGGGAAAAGAAAGGACCTTATATGGGCATCAGGTGATGAGAAAAGGAACCAATGACCACCCCAGAAGAACCTGACCTATCAGAAGGAATTTGCCCTTTATATGGGCATCACGTGATCCCGAAATGAACCAATCAAGCAAAGGGTATAAAGGTATAAAAGTCGTGTGCTGTGGGTGAAAAAAGTCACATTTCCAAAAACAGCATGTCCACTTCATGGGAATATGGCAATGTCTCTCCAGCTCGTTATCCAAATCCTGGTCGGAAGAGAAAACCTGCCAAAAGCCCTCACCCTACCGGGAAGAAGAAGAAGGAGGAGAAGGAGAAGGATGTAATTCAAAATATGACAGCCGTAGGATTGGAGGCGTTTAAGAAAAATGAGGCTGTCTATTTGGGTGAAATGTCTAGTGATTATGATCCCCCACTGGTAGAGGTCGTGCAAGAAGGGGTGTCTTAACCCCAACCTAATGAAACCCAGACCGCCGTGCAAGAGTTGATGAACGAATTGAATGACATGGTGGACCAAGTCACCCAAACCCCTCCTCCTCCTCCTCCCCCTCAATTCACATGGACGAAGGTGTATGACAGTCCTGAAGAATTTGCTGAAGCCAAAGGCCCAACACCACCACCTTCCCCAGCCAAGGATGACAATGAAGGAATGAAAAGATTAGTCAGAATGGCTACTATCTTTCAAAGCCCTGGATTTCAAAACCCACGACCCCGTCCCCCACCCAGTTCCGTGGACTACATGGTGTGCCCTTGCCACGAGGTGCGTTTGGAGAAGCGTCAGTCCCAAAAGGGATGGAACTATGTCAAATGTCCCATTCAACCTTGTTTGCTGTTTTGTGGCAAAGACCAAGCCTACGAGTATATGAAGGCAGTGTATCGTCAACCTCATCCAGACGTGTTGGACATGTGGAGCTGTTTGTTGTGTTTTTGCCGTGAACCTGCCACGCTTCAACAGAGCCATTTCCCAGAGAACCCCGATCGGTTGTTTGTGACCTGTTCCAAGAAAAAGTGCCACTTCTTTCGGTGGGCCGACCAACCTTTGGATTCAAAGTACTGGAAATGGTTTCATGACAACCCACCCAAAAAGGCAGACCAGCAGGCAGACCATTCTTTGCCTAGCCGTGATGCCAATGGTTATCCCAAGAGGAAGTGGAGCGAGAATGTCCCCTGACAGACTATGAGAAGCAGTTGCTGCGAGAAGTCCAAGAACTCAAAAACCGTCAAGAGGTGTTGGTGGCGCCTGCCCCACCTCCATCCAAGTACAGTGGCAGTGTAGAGAACTGGCAGAAAAGCCTAGAAACTGTAGCTTATGATAACCGTACTGGTCTATTTTGAAGTTTTGAAGTTTTAAGAAAAGAAACTCTGTCTTTTTTAGGAAAAAAAAGGTCCGTCGAAAGAGCATGATCGGTCGGGGCGCTGACATTTTCAAAAATACGCGCGCTCTTTTAAAATATTTGACTTGTGAAAAGGCTATAAAAGGCTGATGTTGTAAGAATAAAAAAGTTTAGTTTGAACATGGAGTCTGTGTTGATGCATGATGGGTGGGATTGTTTATGGTCTCTTGTTCAATGGAAATGTCATCAAACCCTTTGCCAATTTTTATATGACCACAAAGAAGGAGAGAAAGTGCCCATTCCTACGAAGATTGGTCCCCAGGACACGCATCCTCTCAAAGTCTTTGAAAAACCCATGTGGAAATCAACCTGTATCGATGGGTAGTGTTTGTCTTGTGGTTGAAACCCCATCCGAGTGCCTGGCGATGGTATCGAAGCATTCAAAAGGCGCATCCCAATATGGTACCCACCATACAAACCCTGTGGGATGAGTGTCAGCAGGTATGGCACCTAGAAAGACCAAAAGAAAAAAGCTAGATGTCTCGCAACAGTGGTTGGCCCGTTACCACGATCCCAGAGCCCCAGGCAGTTTAGGGGAGTGCAACGGTTTGCTCGGGCACATCAGATTCCCTTGAAAAAAGCTCAACGCGTGTTGCAGCGGGATTGGGCCTATACGTTGCATAAACCTCGACGTCGTCGTTTTCCCACCTTGCCCGTCATCGTGGGTGGATTAGACGATCAATGGGTGGCGGATTTGGTCGAAGTTCAACCCTTGGCCAAGTATAATCGAGGCATTCGTTATTTACTGACCGTGTTGGATGTCCTGTCCACGTACGCCTGGGTGCAACCTTTGAAAGCCAAAACGGGGGTGGCCTTGGTCAAAGCCTTTCACAAGATCCTAAAACAAGGACGTCAACCCAACCGTTTGCAAACGGATCTTGGGACGGAATTTTACAACCGTACGTTTCAACGTTGGCTCAAGGATCAGGGGGTGAATCATTTTTCCACCGAGGGGGATGCCAAAGCGAGTGTGGTGGAACGGTTCAACCGTACATTGAAAGAACGATTGTACCGCTATTTCAGAGCCGCTAATACCTTACGGTTTGACGACGCATTACCTCAATTGGTAGAAGGCTACAACGCCACGCGTCATCGAAGTATTGGGATGGCCCCCCGAGACGTGACGTGGGCAAATGAAGAAGCCGTGTGGAAACGTTTGTACGAAAAACGTTTGAAAGGAAAACGTCCCAAACCGAAATTCAAAGTAGGGGATCGTGTCCGTCTCAACAAGATTCATTGTACTTTTGAAAAAGTGTATTTACCCGGTTGGACCGAAGAAGTGTTTGTGGTGCATCGCGTCACGCCTGGTCCTGTACCCACCTATAAGATCTGCGAGTGGGATGAGACCCCAGTCCAAGGCACCTTTTACGACGCGGATTTACAAAAAGTGCATGTGTCTGACCAGGCGTTGTTTCGCATTGAAAAGGTACTTAAGCGTCAAAAAGATCGTCTGTTGGTCAAGTGGAAAGGGTGGCCTGACAAGTACAATAGTTGGATTACCAGTCAAGACGTGACTCTCCTCCGACAGCCAAAGAAAAAGAAGAAAGCATGACGTTTGTACCCTCTTCCTCGTTTTACATGACGTTGATGAGTCACGCCAGTACCCGTGAGTTTCCTCAGAAGCGTGCCCATTCTTTCAGAAATCGTTTGCCCAAACCCTTCGATTTGTGGGACGAGGCTGGCAAGTGGGGATGGTGAGTTTGTCATTACCCACCATTCCGGTGGTGGGGGAACATTTTGTCAACGAACAAGATCCTCTGCTTTACGTGAGATGGCACGAACGAGTGTATGACAAAGACGATCAAGGCAATGAACGTTGGTGGCATCAACGTCGCGAATTGAAAGTCATGGGTCAAGACATGAAAGACAGTTTGTCCTTGTCGACGGGATCTCAATTTTTTCAAAAACTGGTGTATTGCTACGAGCAAGAACGAGCCAAACGAACCAAACCCAAAAACAAATGGGCTGAGGACAATGGAGCCAAGTTGTACCCCACTTTTGAATGGACCTCTCAAGGGGATTTGTTGTTGAACACAGTCAGTGTGGATTCCCAAAGACAAGTGGCGCGCGTGTTATGGGGACAAACCTTGGCACTAAAGATGGGATGGATCGAAGAAGTGTCCACGGGAAATTTTCGACTGGGACCCCATTTGTTGCAAGAATTTCATTCAGACACGATTCCCACTCCAACGGATGTCCTACATGCAGACAACAAACCCGCATTTTGGAAAGTGGATGGGGGTTATTTGGTGTTGAGTGTGACGTGCAATTGGCGTTTCGTCCAATTGAATGAGACGTTTCGTATCTTCACGGAATTTGCCCCGACGCGTTCCTTGCACGTGTATTGCAATGTGGGAACCAGTAGTATGGTGGGAAATCGCATCACGGATCTCTTGAGAGAAATCAAGTACCACCCTCAAAACACCACGCACTTTGAACCCATACACATTCAATATGTACCGGTGCGAGATGAAGTGGTGGAAATCGTGGAAACCCAAATAGCTGAAATCAATAGGGATCTGGTTCAATTCGGAGAAGGGCATACCATCCTGACCCTCCACTTTAAAAGGGAAGTGGTGTGAAGAAAAAAAGAACAGAAAAGACAGGATGTCGTTCTACGTGACGTTACCCAGTCATGCCAACCGACGTGAATTTCCCAACAACCAACCCAATTGGTTCAAGGTTCGTTTACCGCATCCGTTAGGGTTACCTGGGGGTCAATGGCAAGTAGGATTGAGTGCCATTTCATTACCGGATGCTCGCGTCAATTTGTACGAGTTGGTAAAGAAAGATGGGTACATCATGTCAACGTCCTGGGACAAAACCATCCCCAAACCAGGTGCAACAAATGGGGAAATGCAAGCGCGAATAGGCACGGCTCGAACCCTCATCAATGACATTCAAGATTTGGATTGGGTGTTGGATGGCGTGAGTTTCATGAAAGCCACCATTGCTCACTTGGAACAACAACGCAAGGAAACGGCTGTTCAAGGAGGACGTTTTACCAATGATCAGGGGAAACACACCTACGTCAAGTTTCTGATCATTGACAACACCAATGTGTGTCATTGTGATTTGGACACGCCGGCCATCACCATCTACACCAAGTTAGCTCTCGAGATGGGATGGTTACGTAAAATCGCCAGTGGTTTGATTTTGGGTCCTAACTTACAGCAAGAATTCATGGGAGATCAAATACCCGACATGAAAAAGAACAGCGATTGGAACGATTTGAACGGCGAACACAGCAACCCAGTCTTTTGGACGGTTCGTTCTTTTTTACCAGATTATTTACAATTGAGTATGAGTTGTAGTTGGCGTTTCACCAACTTGAATGTGGCGTTTCGTTCGGTGGTGGGAGAACCCCCGCGATCTCTGCACGTGTACTCCGTGGCAGGCAGCAGTATTGTGGGTAATCCCATGACCGATTTGTTGCGAGAAATCCAGTACAAGAGGGAAGGACGAGGCACCATGTACTTTGAACCGTTGCACATTCAATACATGTCTCTTCGCAATGAGGTGGTGGAAATCATTCAAATTCAAGTGGCCGAAACCAACGGAGACCTGGTCAAGTTTGGTGAAGACAACGCCATTGTGACGTTGCACTTCAAAAACACATAAAAAGAAAACAACCACAAGTGAACCCAATTCAATCATTATGCCTCAGAAAAGAAGAAAACGACGACGACGACGAGCCACGCGTGCCACCCGACAACGGCAGCGTCAACAATTGGGGGAAGGGATCAACACAGTGATCGCCGGGATTCCTAAAGTCGGTTGGAAAATCACCAAAGGGTTGGAAAAGTTAGCCAAAAAGAATGCCAAAAAAGTGCATTTGAAACGCATGGCGGAAATCCAAAGTGGGAAACGAAAACGCTATGCTGGGGAATCTTTTACTTGCAACCTGATGTGAGTATAAAAAGAGAAGAGTCCGGTGAAAAAAAAAAGAAAAAGTGATCACTGGTGACGCGTGAAGAGGAAGAAGAAGAAAAAACATGCGAGGGGGTAGTTTGACACGATTTCGCACGGATGAGTGGTATGATCAAGGTGGGAAAGGTCTGTTGACGGATATCATGCGTGGCGGTTTCCAAGGCCTTAAAAGGACCCGTAATCCTTTGAAACTCCCTAGTAATACCTTGAGTGGATTGAAAGCAGGCTTGACACGTGGTGTGAAACGAAAAGCTGAACAAGTCGTCAAACAGGAAATCACCAAACGAGCCAAGAAAGCGTTGGGCAATAAGAACGTGAAAAAAGCGGTGCGCGTGGCGAGTGCCTTGTTTCCCAAACAAGTGAAAAGAGCTCGTGATATTTTTGGTCTTAAAAAAAACAATGGATCCAGTGCATTCGCGTCCTCGACGTATTCGCAGTCAACGTGGTTTACCTCAACGTGGGGGCATGTTTCCCTTTTGGAAGCTCATGAGAAGACCACCCCAACGACGACGACGACAACGTAGAGGGTGGTTGAGTCAAAATGTGGTCAGAATTCCAGGGTTTGATTTGGCGCAACGGTTGGCACGGCGACGACGGTACAAAAACCCCTCACGACGGGGTGGTTCAACCACTAGACGAAAAAGAAGAAGACGACGTTAAAGGGGGCCAAAAAAATGGCAGAAGCCGCACCAGCTCACGCGCGTTCGGAAGGGGTCATTAACCCGGCTTTGCAAGTTTTCAAGGTGCCTCCCACGGACATTAGCATCAATGCCTATCGCATGGTCACCATTCAACCCACCACCACAGGGATCAATCCCATGGAATTCATCATTCCAGCTTTGGACGATTGTGTGGATTTGGGACGCAGTTACTTTACCATGGAACTGAGTTTGGACAACGCTAACTTGGTGGCCAATCAAACATTGTGGCCCGTCAACAATTTGGCGCATTCCATCATCAAACAAATTGACTTACAGTTGAATGGCGCGTTGATCAGCCCTCAATCAGACACCTATCATTACAAGGCCTACCTAGAAAACTTGCTGAATTTTGACCGAGAGGATGGTAAGACGGTGTTGGGACCTCAAGGTTGGTTCAATCAAGTGGATTTCCCACCCCAATGGACGGCTAACAATACCAACAGTACCACACCTCATCAAGATTGGCGTGATCTCACTGTCAATCACAAAGCTGCCTTGTCTGCATCCGTAGCAGAAGTCGCGAAGTATGCAGGAGGAGTCACACACAGTTTGGTGTTTACCCCTCACTTGGAAGTGTTTCACACTGGCAAAGTGTTGGTCCCCGGGGTAGAAATCAAGATGAAATTTCATTTCAACAGCCCTAACCTGTTTTTGAATGGAGTAGGTCTGGCAGGAAGATTGATTGATTGTGTTTACAGAAAAACTCTTCTTAGAAAACAAGGACTTGTTTGAAATCCCTCCGACCCAAGTGCATTATTGTTATGGAGCGTGGCAAGACCGATTTCAACCCATGCAAGATCGTGGCGTGGTGTTTCACGAAGGGATTCCCGATCATCAAGCGCTGGTGCAATGGTTTCCCAAAGGGCAAGGGGTGATGGTGTTGGATGATTTGATGGATGAAGGGAGTTACGATAAACGGGTGTTGGATTTATTTACCAAACATTTGCATCATCAAAACGTGACCGTGATTTACTTGTGTCAAGACATGTTTCCTGTGGGCAAATATGCAAAAGCATTTCCCGCAATGCCCATTACATTGTGGCTTTCAAGAACCCGCGGGATCAATTGGGATGTCCGCAATGTCCTGCTTCAATCGTTTCCTACCACCTGGAAAGAAACCTTTCATCAGGCCACCACTCGTCCTTGTGGGTATTTGCTCTTGGATTTACACCCAGCGTCGTCCGATCAACAACGCTTATTGAGTCGCCTGTTAAAAGACGAAGGATGGACGCGCACCTATCAAAAGCGTCGTAGCAGCGATTCGAAGTAGCATAGCGAGTTTACCCACCCCGCTTTCTTTTTGGATTTGTGGGGAAATACCCAGAAGACGACGAGGCCCGAGTCGAAGGTTGCAGGGATTAGCTCCCTCGTTGTTTTGGATTTGTTGGGAAAAAATCGCGGGGGATCATTTTCATAGCATGCGTTTGGACGACATGGATTACCAGGCCATGCGAGAGGTATATAATTTGATTCGAACCCGACGAGGTCAAGCCATTGATCGTTTCATTGATCGTTACAACGAAATGTATTTTCGTGAACTGGTGTGGACCTTAGAAGACCGAGCATGGCAGATGATGATGCATCCTGACGTCCTCCGCAAGCTTACGCAACCGTTTCACCTGCAGGGGTAGGTGCCAACACCACCAACCAAGTGTCGCCAGGGACCGTGCAAGAGATTTTGGACACGGGGGACCAATCGTTGATTGACCAAGCCTTTGATCAAATGGGCGTCGATGACCTGACCGCGTATTTGCAATCTCTCCCATCCCCCAGCGCGTTTGGTGCCGTGTCCCCCGCCGGCGTGGGGAGTCAAGTGTCTAGAACCCCTTCGACAGGTGCTCCAACACCCCATCGCGGGAGTCCTCGTTTATCGTCGGGAGCTCGAACCCCTCGTAGTTGGGGGAGTGCACGATTATTGGCAGCCGCAAGAGCTGGTGGGGGTGGAAGTGGAAATGGTGATAGTGGGGGTGGTCGTCGTAGTACCTCCCGTGGAAGACCGGGACGAGGACCAGGACGAGGACGACCAGGACGAGGACGACCACGACGACCACGACGATCCCCCACGTTGCCTTGGACTCCACCCAGACCCTCACAACAAAGCACCCCTCGAGGTTCATGGACCCCGGGAAGATCGCTTAGGACCTTGGGTCAAGCGGATTTACAACGACGTTTATGTATCTTGATGCAAGATCAAGACCAATTGGCTCAAGGACGGGAAATTGCCAATGTCACCATGACCAATAGCATCGTGACCAGCTATAAACAGGGAGGACCACCTACGGTGCGAACCGATTAGTCCCGGCTTTCGACGTGAGAAGATGGCTCCCCCCAAAAAAGAAAAAAACCACCGTGTCTTTATTGAATGGACCGTTGTCCAAAATCAATTGCTTAAAGTTTAAACCGGAACTTTTACAACGCATGGATTCCTTGTATGCCTTTTACTACAACCAATGGTGGTGTTATCGAAAAATGCTCAATCATTTCAAGTTTTGCAATGCCTTATTCAATGGACGGCCTTACTCCTGATGGCCGCTGGGATGATTGCAGGACCCATTTTGGAAAACAGTACCTTGGTAGCCTGTTTGACAGCGGTGGGGACGGTTGTCAAAGGATGGAACGATTTTAAAAAATACCGGTTCAAAGTGGACATGAGTCGGCTTGCGTTTACTACCTATGCCAAAGCCTTGATTGAATTGAGAACCTATGTGCGTGGCATCCCCTTTGAGGGACTGGAAGGGTTTTTGATCAAGATGCAAACGTTGGATGATACCATCATTGATTTTACACCTCCGTTACCCAAACGTTGCGTGCAAGACTACTACCGTCAGTTTTTTTACCAACCCGTGGATGCCCAATGCTACGCGGACGGATGTCATCGTCCTTTGATGTCCAAAAGTTATTGGACGGAAAAGGATAAAAAGCGCCACCCTCATAGCCCCACACTGCTATATTCAGAACGATGTCCGTCAGAAGACAAAGAGGAAAAAGAACGAAACGACGACGACGACGACAACAAGGAAGTGGATGGTGGCAAGATTTGAAACGAAATACCCGTCAAGGCTATAAAGAGACGCGTGACCTCATCAAGCAAAACAAAGCCCTTCAGCGTGTGTTGTCGCACCAATGGTATCCCTGAGGAGAGGACGAAGGACACGACGACGACGACAACGACCACGACGTACTCGTCAAAAAGGTGGTTTTTTGAACCTGATGGTCGCCGCGTTGGCGGGGTTGGGTAAAGCTGTGGCTCTGGAAGCGGACAAACGTATAAAAAGCGCGCACTATCCAAAAAGCCAAACAACGCCATCGTCGTCGTCGTGGTCGTCGGTAAAAAAAATGAAGCGAACGCCAAGAAAAAGAAGAAAAAGAAGAAAACGTCGTGGTCACGTGAATGTGGGTGGAAGTATTCTTTCTTTACTGAAAGGCGCCGCCAAACTTGGAATCAAACTGGGCAAGAGTAAGGACTATAAAAGAATGGGAGCCCTAGGTGTGGGAGGTGCTGTTTCTAATTTCAGACGAAGACCGTGGGCAATATGAAACGTCTTCCACGTCAATTGCCATTTTTACGCTCGGTGTTAAAAGAAGCCAATCGTTTCAAACGTCAAGAACTTTTACAACATGCCAATGCGGATCAAGTCAATGCCTTGAGTGAAATGGTATTGAACCCGTTGAAAAACAACATTCCCGTCACACCCCCCATTATGGCTCAGCTTCGACTATATAAAAAGGTGCTAGGCAACCTGGGTCGTCGTCAGCATTCGGTGAAAAAACGTCGTCAGTGGTTGATCTCGCAAAAAGGTCGAGGGTTGTTTCAAGGTCTCCACAACGTGTTATCTCAATGTGCTTGACAACCCCGCTAACTCTTCCCACCTGGGTCAAACTTTTGCAAGACGCCAATCGGGACACAGACAAGTGGAAAGACGAATGTTCTTATTGGAAGCATAAATATCACCTGTTGTATCGGGAGTATAGACATATCTTGACCAGTTTGCTTTGTGAGAGCTGTCGTCGCCTGGAAGATGGAGAACTTTGCCCCAAGTGTAGCAACAAACCACCATGGAAGAGGTGTACATGATTTCTCAAAAGGAGTTGGATCAACTTATTCAATATTACAAAGGGGAGTTAACAGAAAATGCCTTGTTGAACAAAGCAGCCACGTTAGCGTCTAAAAAACATCTGTTGTTAGCCGACCGCAAACTATCTCCTGCCCTGGTCAATGCTAAAACCAAACCATTGAGTCAAGAATTAACCAAGTTGACCAAAAGCATTCGTCAATTTCCTGGGGGTGCCGGTGTTGGCGCCCCGGGTGGACCGCCAGGAGAGGAAGGAGAGGAGGAAGAAGGAGATTTGGTGACGGGTCCCGTGGAACAATGGTTGAAGCGCATGATAAAAGGCAGTCCATCGACCCCCAAACCACAGATCACTCCCTCAGTGAAAAAAGGCAAAGCGGCATCCACCAGTAAAATTCCCATCACGAAAGGAACGCCTTCCACCAGTCGAGGAGACGTCAGTGATATCCATACTCGTTTAGAAGCCGTTCGAGAACGTCGCAAGACCTGGGAAAAACATTTAGCTGAAAGTTCTTTTGGTAAAGGCAAAGGTAAAGGCAAAGGCAAAGGCAAAGGTCCCGCTCGAGAAGTAAAACAGTTGAAACCCTTACCCGGGTTGGAAGATTGGGCCCGAGGCAAAAAGTTGAGGCGTCGATTGGATTACGACAGTGACTGAAAAAAAAAATGAAAACCCGTGCCCAGAAGAAAAACCCACCCCCAAGAAGAGAGGGGGAACCAAAAGGAAGAGAACCCAACGAGGATGGGCTGTGGACCTTCAAAAATGGTTGGGTAAAACTGGCATTGAATTTCATTGGCCTGGCTATCAGTACATGGGCCCTGGGACTCATCTGGCCAAACGTCTTAAACGGGGAGACCCCGGCATCAATCGATTGGACAAGATTGCCAAACAACACGACATTGATTACAGTCACGCCCAGAATTTGCAAGACAAATGGAAAGCCGCCACCAAGATGATTAAAGCCATTGATCGGTTACCCGGCAAGAAAACCATGACGGAACGTGTGGTCAAAAGAATCATGCGAGCCAAGAAACATTTGAAATTGTTAAAAAGCTTTTAATGGCAAACCTTACAGAGGTTGTTGTTGTTGTTGTTGTTGTTGTTGTTGAAACGAAAAAAATTAAACTACATTTATAAAAAGAAAAAAATGTCTGCTACTGTCTTTTTCATGAAAGAAGATCCACATCAAAATCAAAATCATCCATGACATGTCCAAAATCCTCGGGGGTCATGTCATGCCACAAGTCCTGGACATCCACGATGTTTTCCAATGAACAGGGTTCCTCCACCTCCTCCAACTCTCCCATTAAATCGTCAAGCCAGTCCGTGACATCTCCGTCACACATCCATTCGCATGCATTCACCGTGTCCGATGGAGGTGGTTCCTCCAAGTCCACCAATAAGTCGTCAAGCCATTGGTTGGCATCCTGGTCCCATACGGGGTCATCCATGGCCGTGATTTGACCCGAATCAAGATGGGCCATGGTTAACATGTCCAGAAAGGAGGAAGAGGAGGACGAGGAGGGTTCTTCTCTTTCCAACGAGTCACAAAACGATTCAAAATACATGGCTACTTGGGAACGCTGGTCCGTAGAGGGAGGAGGAAGAGATTTTAAAAAATCAGTCAACGTCACACTGAGTGTGAGAGGTCCCAAGGCTTTTTTTTTCCTCCGTTTCCTTTTTCTGGCGTCCTTGAGTTGTTGCACGGTCATGCCCAAGTGGTGGGCCGCTGCTTTCAAGTGCTATCGCCACTGCTTTCGTTGTTCAGCAATGGCCTCCCGATTTTTTCGGTATCTTTGACGAGCCCTGGCATTGATTTCCTCCCGATGCGTTTCGTTATATCGACGAGCCTGCGCAAGTCTTCGCTCTCGTTGTGCCTCTCCCTCCCTTTCACGATATTGTTGTCTTTGCGCCCGGAGTCTTTCTTTATTTCTTTCCCGATATTCTTTTTTTTGCACCAGGATTTTTTCTCGGTTTCTTTCCCGATACCTTTGATTGCATGCCCGCACTTTCTCTGGGTATCTGGCTCGGTAAATGTCCATGTGTCTTTTTTTTCGAGCGCGGTCTTTGTCCAGGGATTTCATCATCCTTTCCAATTCTTCTTCCATTTTCAGTTTTTCAGTTCTTTCTCAACGGGAGGTGGCGGGGGTCTTTTGAACTAGAACCTCCAATGATCACAACAAAAGTCTAAACCTCGAATAAACCATTCACAGGTCAATTGCGGATAATGGCCTGGTGACCACTGTTGTCGGACCCGTTCCTCTCTTTGCCCTTGCGCGGCCAATTTCTGTTAATCCCTTTGTTGTAGCTGTTGGGCAAACTCGTCGACACTATCGTCCTCCACAAAACTCAACTCACTTTTCACTTTTTTCAAAACGTCTTCCACTTCCAACTCCTGCTCAAAAACTTCAAATTCGACTAATAGCTCTTCTTCTGCTCTTTCCAACATAGAATGACTCACCGGAGAATTCATGATTGGATGAAAGGCACCCCATCCTCTTTTATAGGAAAGGATTTCTTTCCCCGCAAGGTGTCGTGGGTACCCCAAACATACCTAGGGGAGGGGGGTAACCCCCTATTCACGTGACCTGTTTTGTCATTGGTCCTTCATCACCCCCTACCCCTTCAGTTCGTCCAATCCCCCCCGTTTGAGGTTCTTTTTAAAAACGGGTGCCCACCTTCAGTTTGTCATCAGTTCTGACGAGGCTCTCACCATGTCATTCAACCAAGAACCAGACGACCCAGAAGCGGGCTCTAGCGGTATTTCCCGTCAGGAAACTTTGGCTTTGCTAGGCCTGGACCCTGAACAAGAAAAAGAAGAAGAAAAAGATTTGTTATGCTATGAAGTTATGGAAGATAAGGATGATGATGATGATGAAGATGCCATGTGTAATGAAGTCATGGATCGATTCGAACGTCAACGAGCGTTTCAAACCCAACTCCTTCAACAGAGTGGCGGAGGAGGAGGCTTGGATCCATAAACGCCTGTGGGAACCTTTGAATTTGATCTGGAACCCTATGTGGATGGACAGAGTAGCCGAATGGGCGTGCGCGAACGCCATTTCAATACCCGATTACGTCAAATGGGGAACTTTGTCGACAGTCCCTATGTGGTCCAAGCTCTCCAACATGGATTAAGACGGGCCGTGGACCGCGTGTTGACCACCACACCCAACCTGCACGATCAAGACCGTCTCTATTTCACCCTTAGTTCCAACCGTCTCACCAGTAATTTTCTAGGGTGGGGATTACGCGCCGGGGAATGGCGAGAAGGTGGAGCCCGGTTGGATGCCCTTTTCAATCGATTGGCTCAAGCCCTCAACAGCAACGAACAATTTGAAATGGACGATTCGTTTCAATTGTCCATCACCCAAGTCCATCATGCTCCTCGGGGAAGTGGAAGAAAACGCCATACCAAACCGAGTCATCAAACGCTCCAAAAGTTAACGGCCAAGAAACAATCGGTCATCCGCATCCAAAATGACGATGACCTATGTTGTGCACGAGCCTTGGTCACCGACAAAGCCAAGGTGGACCAACACCCTAAATGGAACTCCATTCGAAAAGGAGGCAAACTCCAAAAAGAACTAGCTTTGCTACTCCATCACGAAGCCGACGTTCCCTTGGGTCCTTGCAGGTACGAAGACTTGACGAAGTTCAGTACCGCTTCCTCCCTCTACGACTACCAGATCATCTTGGTGAACGCAGACCGTTCCTTCAACATCAAAACGTTCGGATCCACCCAACCCAAACAATTGATCCTGCTCCATGAGAAAGACCATTACGATGTCATCACCAGTCTCCCGGGGTTTTTGGGGACTAGTTACGTGTGTGCCCACTGTTTGAAACCCTATGACAATCCAGGACGTCATCGATGTCCAAACAACCTCAAAAAAGTCCAGTGCCGCCCCTGTTGCCAAAAAGAGTGCCCCGATTTCCTTCACGCTTACCCACTGGGTCTCAAAACCACCCGACGTTGTCAGAACTGTCATGGCGACTTTTTCGGTGACACCTGCTTCCAAATGCATCTGGTCAAAGACCACACCGGAAAACCCGCAGCCTGCCCTCAGTACACCATCTGCTTTCGTCGACGCCGATGTCCTACCTGTTTCAAACTGGAAGTGGGGTTCAAAGGCATTATACGCCATCAATGCGGGTACATGGATTGTCCTTCCTGTCACGAATACGTGGACGCCCACACCCATCGCTGCTACATTCAGAGAGCCCTCACCCCTCAAGAACTCCAAGAGCAGAAGAAGGCACGCAAACGCAAACGTCAATGTCAAGGAGGTCCTGGCGCCAAACGAGGTACTGCTGCCGGTCTTCAAACCTTGCGAGCCAATGAGATGGAGGAGGAAGACGTGGACGAATACGAGAAGGATGACATGCCACCCTGCACGTGTTTTTTGACATCGAGGCCATGCAACCCCAAGAACAGCACGTGGCCAATCTGGTCGTGGCCGAAACCGAAGACGACGATCGACCCTTTCGTTTCCAAGGAGAACACTGTATCCGAGATTTTCTCGAATTGTTGGATACCCTCACGGAGAACGACACGCGTCAAGTCAACGTCATCGCTCACAATTTCCAAGGGTACGATGGTACTTTGTCATCCACCAATACCATTCCGACAACCAAACGGTGAAACAACTCCGTAACGGGTGCAAACTCTTAGAAGTCAAACGCGATCGCATCCGTTTCATTGATTCTCTCAGCTTCTTCCAGATGCCCCTCTCGGCCTTTCCCAAGACCGTTGGGCTCACTGAACTCAAAAAGGGCTACTTCCCCCACAAGTTCAACATCCTCGAAAACCAAACGTACGTGGGACCCGTCCCGGCCATTGACTACTACATGCCCGAAACCATGTCCCCCAAAGCACGTCAAGCATTTGAAAGGTGGCACCAAGAGCAACGAGACAAGGAGGAGGTGTTTGATTTCCAAAAAGAATTGGTGGCTTACTGCGAATCGGATGTTTGCCTCTTGAAAGAAGGGTGCCTGACTTTCAAACGTTTTTTTGAAGCCAAAGCGGGATTCAACCCGTTCGAACACATCACCATCGCCTCGGCCTGTAACCGGGATCTGCGCATGAACCGTATGATTCCCAACAGCATTGCCAGTGAACCCGTGTACGGATGGCGCAACTGTATCAACCAATCACGGGTGGCCCTCAAATGGTTAACCTGGTGCGATCACCAACAGCGCCAGCAAGCCCTAGAGCAACTCAGCCACGAAGACTTGGAAGATCACGACCTGATGGCCCGCGCCTACCCAGACCATCCGCATCCCAGTCTGCGCCATTACGTTTAACACGTGGGCAATGCCGGCGAGTATCGCGTCCCCATCGTGGGTTTCTTCGTGGATGGCTACTGCCAAGACACCAACACCGTCTACGAATTCCATGGGTGCTTTTGGCCCGGGTGTCCCCAGTGTTATCCCATACGGCACGAAAAACATCTGCGTCTCTGTGATCGTACCATGCATGATGTGTATGAGAAGACCCAACAAAGAATGAAACTGCTTCAGGCGCTAGGGTACAACGTCATTGAAATGTGGGAATGCGAATGGACCCGCCTCAAACAAACCTCTCCCGACATCCAAACGTACGTGAATTTATTGCAATTCGTGGACCCTCTCAACCCACGTGACGCCTTCTGTGGAGGACGCACCAATGCCATCAAGCTGTACCATCGCGTGACACCGGGTCAAAAGATCCACTACATCGATTACACCTTCTTGTACCCCTGGGTCAACAAGACGTGCGTCTACCCCAAAGGGCATCCTCGACTCATCTCGCAACCGGGTCACGCAGACATAAGCATTTACTTTGGTGTCATCCAATGCCGAGTCCTCCCCTGCGTCAACTGTACCATCCCGTGCTGCCTTACCGTCACGCTGGTAAACTCACCTTTCCTCTCTGTGCCACTTGTGTCAAAGAAGAAATGGCCAAACCTCTCTTGGAGAGATCTTACCGGTGCGCACACTCCAACGAGCAACGCGCCCTGACCGGTACGTGGTGCACCCCCGATCTGCAAAAAGCTGTTGAGTTGGGCTACGAAATCCAGCACATCTACGAAGTGTGGCATTTTGACCAGACCTGTGAGGGGCTCTTCCAAGACTACGTCAACACCTGGCTGAGAATCAAACAAGAAGCCAGCGGATGGCTGTCCTGGGTAGGCAACGACGAAACCAAACGCCAACAGTACATCCGCTCCAATTAGAGTACGACAAGATCGAACACAATCCAGGACTCCGCGCCCTGGCCAAAATGATGCTCAATTCCATGTGGGGCAAGTTCGGACAACGTCTCAACAAGACCCAAGTCCAAGAATTTGACGACCCCCAAGCCTTTCACCGTTTCCTGGATACCGATACCCTGGATGTGCGTCACGTGTCCGTCGTCAACGAACACATGGTGGAAGTGCACTATCAGTATCAAGACGAAGACATTCCCATGTCTCCCAACCTCAACGTCTTCGTGGCCTCTTTCACCACCTCTCGGGCACGTGAGCGTCTCTACGAAGCTTTGGAACTCTTGGGTGAACGCGTGTTGTACTTCGACACCGACTCGGTCATTTACCTGGAGGAGGAACCGGGACAACCCAGCCCTTTCTTGGGAGATTACCTCGGAGAGTTCACCAGCGAATTAGAGGACGACAATTACATAGAAGAATTCGTGTCGGGGGGTCCTAAGAATTATGGGTACAAAACCAAGAAGGGCAAAGTCGAGTGCAAAGTCCGTGGTTTCCGACTCAACAGCGAAGGCTAAACCCAATTAAATTACGAGGTCATGCGTCAGAACGTGCTCGACGAAATCCAACAGCCTCAAAAGGAACCACGCCAAACCCAAGTCATCAAAAGGCATCAGATCGTCAGAGACGCCAAAACCTACGATCTCTACACCTTTCCAGACTACAAGCGTTACCAGTTAGTGTACGACAAGAGAGTCATTGATCCCAGTACTTTTCAAACCTATCCTTACGGATACCAAGCAGCATGCTGAGATTGACCACACCACTCGGGTCCAGGCACCACGCGGACCGTTGGACTTTGAACTCTTTCTCAAAAATGGGACGCCGCTGACCACTCGGGTCCTGGCACACGTTCCCGCTTGTAAAAAAAAACCTAGGAGACTCTAGACCTCATTAAAAAAAACATTTTTTCACATGTCACTTCCTGTTGTTGTCTTGATTTTTTGTCACTTCCGGTTTCCCCCGTCCTCTGGTAACATTTCACTTCCGGTTGTTGTCTTGATTTTTTGGTCACTTCCGGTTTTGCCCCGTCCTCTGGTTGCCATGGTGATTCCCTATGACGTCATTTCCCATTACCTCTCCAAGTTGGACTTTGGACCCGATCACATGATACCCAGCATGCCTTTCGCATCCTTTCCTTCTTCACCAATCAGAAGCCAGAAGAATCCAACATGGCCGACTTTTGCACCCTTCTCCACCAATCACAACCCTCGCATCGAAACGAGGCCAGAATGCCCCAATGAGCGGACAGTACTACTCAGGAATCTGGGTACTAGGAAAATGATTGACCGATCAGGCAAAAGTCTCCCTTGCTCGACTGCCCTGCTTTCAAACTGCATTTCTGAAGCCCGGCACTCTGGTGACGGAGTATTTTGATTGGTCGGTCTATGACCCGATGGCGCGTATCTGTCATCATCACTTGGAGACATGCAGTGCGCGCCAACGGCTGCCGTCAATAGAATTATCTGACCGCAACAGGAGGAAACATATCAAGCTCCTAGACACCAAACTCGCAGTTTCAAGAGGAGTTATTCACACAATTGACTGAAGCCGAGTTCAGCCGTCTATTACACGTTACGTAGCTCTAAAGAAGCTACAACTTCAGTTTCTTGACGAAATGGGTCTATAGATTGCACTCCGTGATGCGAAGCACAACATCCTGCAACAGACTTTTTAAGACAATAAGCCAGGCCCGGCGTTACAAACAAAGAAACTCGTCACGTTGCGGATAATATCTCAGATCCTTTATTGTCAGAAATTTAAACATAAGAGGCTGAAAAACCTATAAGTCCGTAAACGAGCCAAATTCAACGATCGCGGCATTAAATAGTCGCTTTACAGACGATCAAAGATCAAATCTTACTGCGAATTACAAATGAACAGGTGTAAAGCCACAGGAGTCCATCATACAAATATCAGATATGACCTTTACACAGTAACAGTCTCTAAGCCGTGCCTTGAATTTTAACGGCTCTATTCAGTTAACGAACACTTACACAAACGCGGACAAAATCCGACCCAGACGGCTAATCAGGGTTTTTTTCTTCGCCCCGTTCAATACAGGCTTCTTTGGTGTGGAACTGTTCATCACATCTTCCCAGCTTTGAACTTGAACGCTTCGATCGATTCGCTAGACTGCGAGCAGTCTCTCTTTTGTTCTAAAATTCGCGGGAAAAATTTGACACCGGCACATCATGTTCGAAAATGGGCGTGTTATGTCATTGATGCAAACTATCAAATGGCTTCAGAAATACAGTATGAAAGCAGGGCAGTATCTCTTTTCGCTCTTCGCTCACTCTCCCGCCCACGCTACTCGCGGCTCGCGGCTTTGCCGCTCGCCGCTCGAATATCGCCCTCGTGACTTTGGCGTTCATCCAGCACGGATTTTAGAGCAAAAGAGAGACTGCTCGCAGTCTATAACCGGCCTTGAGATCGATCGATCAGTCCGTTGGTAATTCAGTCCGTTCATACTTGAATCGAGCAATCATCAACCATCTTTACAATCATCTTCCAACAGAGCACGTTCTGAGTTGAGCCTTGCTAATCGTAAGCGAAAATAATCTAAAGAATAGCATAATAAACCACTTTCACGCACGATAACCAGCTCTATTCGACACAAACCCATTTTGTTTGAAACTCACCGCCGGTTACCCAGCTATGCGACCGGGTCGCTTTCAAGGGGTCATGTGATTTACAACCGCACGCTCGAGAATTGCAGGAGCAAGTAAGCGGTGAATGTGTGTGTTGGGGCAGGGCTGAAAAACGACTGCGCAAGTCAATGTCCTGTGGTAACGATTGTGGGCTCAGGTGCGGGTTCATTCAAAATGGAGGCCTCTTCGCGGG
Source organism: Siderastrea siderea (assembly GCA_964030785.1). Taxonomy (NCBI): domain Eukaryota; kingdom Metazoa; phylum Cnidaria; class Anthozoa; order Scleractinia; family Rhizangiidae; genus Siderastrea; species Siderastrea siderea. The sequence continues at coordinate 30,153 of CAXIQD010000284.1, read as the reverse complement.
AAAAGAAACAGCCCGAGTTTAAAATGAAAAAATAAGGACGCCGTTAAAAGGATAATAATTTCGTTAAAATTTTTGAAGAGGAACAATATTTTTCCAAAAATTTAGAGGGTGTACAAATTATACAAAAATTGTTCTCGCTCGGAAAAAACGACCTTTCGCGTAACATAGTCGGAAAGTTGCGAGCCGGCTGGATTATAGGGTACTGTTTACGGTATTGTTTTGGCTTTTTCTAACCACTTTCTCGTCTGTTTTTGCAAACTATTGGTTTGCTGGGAAAACCAGAAATGCCTAAGAGTCCTGTTATGGGTGTATTAGGCCCCCAGCCGCACTGTGCCTCCGGAAACTTAGCTTGTCTGAGACATCGCCGATCGATCGAGCGTCAGGACAGTCGCTGGTTGTGTCCTTTACTAAAAGACAATCAAAACAATTTCAGGCATTCCTGTAATTTCCAGTCTGCCTTTTTAAGATTTTGAACAGCCACGGAAAACGAAAAGAGAATCATCATTTCACTAGAAGTTGACAGCATTTTAAAAAGCCCTCTACAGACACCAGACAACCACTCCAGAAAAGAGTATTATATCGAAAAGCAATGAAGCAGTTTACTGATAAAAACAGCCCTGGCCATTTGAAGGACCTCCTTGGTTGTATTGCCGGCAGTTAAAAACTTTTCCAGCAAAAGAAAAGGGCTACCAGGACAGTCAGTTACCTCTGTTTCACATAATTGAGCACTATTTTAGGTGGCATATTTTGATTTAATTTAACTGGAAGATGGGTTTTAATTCAATTCATGCGTGATGGAACACTGGCAACAAATATTCCAAACTTCTTGACAGACTACATTACAAGGACTGCATTACAAAAGGAAAGTGGACTCTATGCAGCTGGTTGTGCCATGTCCTTGAGGGGGTTGTCCATAGATCAGATTTTAGAATACAGCACCACACTCAGGACAATAGCTCACCCTTTGGTGACTTCCTTCAAAATAGTTATTTTTGGGACGTTTTCATTACATGATGATTAGTCCTTTGCTTTTCATGCAATCGATTTTGCCATCCAATGAGTCACTTTACAGCTAAATAAATGAATATCAAGAATACGTTGGTCCATTTTCAATTGCTTTTACTAACTAATTTTGAGTGCTAATTAAAGTGCCACGAAACACACACTTTTATGGCATAAATTACCAGCAAATGTAATTTGCTGGTAAACTGAAAGTTTTCAGGAAACTGAAAACTGTGAAATGAAAGTTGCAGTTTATAAAGTATTGCAGATCACCTCTAAAAAATGAATGAATAACTGAAAACTGACAAAATTATGGCAAAACATCCCTGGCTTGACCCTTCAAGTGCACAATTTTTGTTTGAAAAAAAAACAACAACAACTGGATTATTGCAAAGCTGGTCTCAGGATGTATGGGCCTGTCAAACCCTAGATACAAATAAAAACTATTCACAAGTGGGAAATGTACAGATTTTTATTTACAACAAGCTCTACATACACCACCAGTCACATGAGCCCCTAAAACCAGTACCTGGAATAAAGAAGGTGATGTACATGTACTCATAACCAGTGGTATAACACTACCTCTGGGATTTCAAGGAAGCCCTACCCTTACATCAAGCACCTATACGACATGGAAATGTCCAAAAAAATTAGTCACAGTGAGGAAAATATTTCTGTGTATGGACCATCTTGAGTTTTAGCTGTAGGTGTGATGGGCAGTGGGGGTGGGGCTGTGGGAGAATCACTGCGACAACACCTTCCACTGTCCCCATTTCACTCTTGATGGCCTTTGTTGACTTAGTTCTAAGTTCTTCTTATACTTCCTCTTCTGCAGGCCCTGTTGGTTATTTCTCACAAATTAAAAAACTCAAGATCCTGTATCATTTCATGATCCTCATGTTTACCAGAACCACTCCCCAGCACTGACGCATTTTCCTTGGAATCTGGGTCACTGAAAAATAAACATTTACCCTAAGCATTCACGGGTTTGTAAAACTATAGGGCAATGTAGTAGCAGAAAAAACTACACAAGATAAACATTTTTGTGCACGACACCAGTTATTATCAGAAATAAAATAATGAGGCAAAGGAATTACCGACAATCATGCTCCAATATTATTTACATGATCAAAGGTCATAATCAAGAAATGGTAAGATTACCGATTCTGTTACTAATGATATAAACAATCTTATCTGGCAGTCAGCTGCCCTTTCACTTCCACATATAAGTGTCATGGGTATGCTCAGTCGTTTGTCAGCCCTGTCGTGTGGTGGAGGATAAAATGTGGCTGGTTTTCTCCGTGTTTGTGTGCACCAGAAAGTGAAACGTGGATAGTGTTTTACTCCAGTAGTTGAAGAGTTGTGGGATTCGATACAGAGCTACCCTCCCTTACACAAAGGTACAGTATTAATCTTAAATTTCTTGAATAGATTCTACCTCCTCTTTGGCGGCCATTTTGGTTCATTCGGCTCGGCTGAGGGCAGAGATCTCATGGATATACCCACCACGATTCCTCAAAATGAAAAACGACATTAAAATTAAAACATATATTAAAGTGCTACTATGATCAAAAAATCACTTTTATTTTTTCTTCGGATTTCGAAACTATGTTTATTAAACACTCCCCAAGCGAAATTATAAGCCTTAATTTTGAGAAGAAGACCGTTAATTTAATCTGCAATTTTCCGGTTTAATGGTCCGCCATTATTACACCAGAAAGGATACAATGACGTCATACACGCAAGAGCTGTAAAATGTAGTGTGTGAACGCGGCTTACAAATTATGCAAAACACGAGTTTGAGAGTGTGAAAGCTCAAAACTCCCGTGCTGCATACTAAATAAGGCACTTTCACACACACTGCATTCTAAAACTCGTGTGTGAATGATGTCATTGTATCCTTTCTGGTGTAATAATGGCGGACCATTAAAACGGAAAATTGCAGTTTAAATTAACGGTCTTCTTCTCAAAATTAAGGCTTATAATTTCGCTTGCGGAGTGTTTAATAAACATAGTTTCGAAATCCGAAGAAAAAATAAAAGTGATTTTTTGATCATAGTAGCACTTTAAGTGCATTCATAGGCCAGCATACGCCTATGTTAGGCCTCATTGGCTCTCATCTACCACCTCTTCTCATCTGCGTCCATCTCTATGCATCTACCTTTGTTTCCCCTCATTTCCCATCATCTACTTTCATCTATCTCTATGTGCCTTCATCTGCATTCATCTAGTCTGATCTGCTTTCATTTCGCATCATCTGCCCTAATTTGCCGCCATCTGTATTAACCTGCCTTCATTCGTCTTCATCTGCTATCATCTGCCTTCATCTTCCTTCATTTCTCATCATCTGCCCTTATTTGCCACCATCTCCATTAATCCGCCTTTATTCTCTTCATCTGACCTCATCTGCCTTCACCTGCGTTCATCTACCTTCAACTTCCTTCATTTCTCATCATCTGCCCTTATTTGCCACCATCTCCATTAATCCGCCTTTATTCCTCTTCATCTGACCTCATCTCCCTTCACCTGCGTTCATCTACTTTCGTCTTCCTTCATTGCCCATCATCTGCCCTAATTTTCCGTCATGTGCATTAATCTGCCTCCATTCGTCTTCATCAACTTTCATCTTCCTTCATTTCTCATCATCTGCCCTTATTTACCACCATCTGCATTAATCTGCCTTTATTCCCCTTCTTCTGACTTCATCTGCCTTCACCTGCGTTCATCTACCTTCAACTTCCTTCATTTCCCATCATCTGCCCTAATTTGCCGTCATGTGCATTAAACTGCCTCCATTCGTCTTCATCAACTTTCATCTTCCTTCATTTCTCATCATCTGCCCTTATTTGCCACCAACTGCATTAATCTGCCTTTATTTCCCTTCATCTGACCTCATCTGCCTTCACCTGCGTTCATCTACCTTCATCTTCCTTCATTTCCCATCATCTGCCCTTATTTGCCGTCATGTGCATTAACCTGCCTCCATTCGTCTTCATCAACTTTCATCTTCCTTCGTTTCCCATCATCTGCCCTTATTTGTCATCATCTGCATTAATCTGCCTTTATTCCTCCTCATCTCTCCCCAGCTGCCTTCATCTGCATTCATCTTCCTTCATCTATCTCTATGTGCCTTCATCTGCATTTATCTAGTCTGATCTGCTTTCATTTTGCATCATCTGCCCTAATTTGCCGTCATCTGCATTAACCTTCCTTCATTCGTATTCATCTGCTATCATCTGCTTCATCTTCCTTCATTTCCCATCATCTGCCCTTATTTGCCGTCATGTGCATTAATCTGCCTCCATTCGTCTTCATCAACCTTCATCTTCCTTCATTTCTCATCATATGCCCTTATTTGACACCATCTGCATTAATCTGCCTTTATTCCTCTTCATCTTACCTCATCTGCCTTCATCTGCATTCATCTACCTTCATCTTCCTTCATTTCCCATCATCTGCCCTAATTTGCCATCATCTGCATTAATATGCCTTTGTTCCTCTTCATCTTTCCCCAGCTACCTTCATCTGCATCCATCTTTCTTCATCTTCCTTCATCTGCCTTCATTCGTCTTCATCTACCTTCATCTTCCTTTATTTCTCATCATCTGCCCTTATTTGCCACCATTTGCATTAATCTCCCTTTATTCCTCTTCATCTTTCCCAATCTGCCTTCATCTGCCTTCATCTTCCTTCATTTTCCATCATCTGCCCTAATTTTCCGACATCTGCATTAATCTGCCTTCACCTGCCTTCATCTACCTTCATCTACCTTCATTTCCCGTCATCTGCCCTAATTTGCCGTCATCTGCATTAATCTGCCTTCATTCCTCTCCATCTTTCCCCATCTGCCTTCATCTACCTTCATCCTCCTTCATTTCCCATCATCTTCCCTAATTTGCCATCATCTGCATCAATCTGCCGTCATTCGTCTTCATCTGATCTCATCTGCCTTCATCTGCTATCATCTACCTTCATCTTCCTTCATTTCCCATCATCTGCCCTTATTTGCCGTCATCTACATTAATCTGCCTTCATTCCTCTTCATCTTTCCCCTTCTGCCTTCATCTACCTTCATCTTCGATCATTTTCCATCATCTGCCCTAATTTGCCGTCACCTGCATCAATCTGCCGTCATTCGTCTTCATCTGCGTTCATCTACCTTCATCTTCCTTCATTTCTCATCATCTGCCCTAATTTTCCATCATCTGCATCAATCTGCCGTCATTCGTCTTCATCTGACCTCATCTGCCTTCATCTGCGTTCATTTTCCATCATTCTCCTTCATTTCCCATCATCTTCCCTAATTTGCCATCATCTGCATCAATCTGCCGTCATTCGTCTTCATCTGACCTCATCTGCCTTCATCTGCTATCATCTACCTTCATCTTCCTTCATTTTCCATCATCTGCCCTTATTTGCCGTCATCTACATTAATCTGCCCTCATTCCTCTTCATCTTTCCCCTTCTGCCTTCATCTACCTTCATCTTCGATCATTTTCCATCATCTGCCCTAATTTGCCGTCACCTGCATCAATCTGCCGTCATTCGTCTTCATCTGCGTTCATCTACCTTCATCTTCCTTCATTTCTCATCATCTGCCCTAATTTTCCATCATCTGCATCAATCTGCCGTCATTCGTCTTCATCTGACCTCATCTGCCTTCATCTGCGTTCATTTTCCATCATTCTCCTTCATTTCTCATCATCTGCCCTAATTTGCCGTCATCTGCAATAATCTGCCTTCATTCGTCTTCATCTTCCCCCATCTGCCTTCATCTACCTTCATCTTCCTTCATTTCCCATCTGCCCTTATTTACCGTCATCTGCATTGATTTGCCTTCATCTGCCTTCATCTACCTTCATTTCCCATCATATTCCCTAATTTGCCGTCATCTGCATTAATCTGGCTTCATTCGTCTTTATGTACGCTTATCTGCTTTCATCTGCATTCACCTACCTTCATTTGTCTTCATTTCCCACCATCTGCCATAATTTGCCGTCATCTTCATTTTATCTGGCCTCATCTGATTTCATATCCTTCATTTGCCTTTATTGGCCTCCACTTGTTTCCATCTGCCTTCATCTGCAGTCATCTACCTACATCCGCCATCATCTGCATTCATCTGCCTTCATCTGCTTTCATTTTGCCTTCTTCTGCCCTCGTTTGCCTTCATGTATTATTTCATCTTTGTCCATACGCCTCTATCTGTGTTCATTTGCCTTGATCATCCTTCATTTCCCTTCATAGCCCTCAGTTTTCTTCACCTGCTTTCATCTTCCTTCGTATTCCTTTATATGTCTTCATATGCCTTCATGTGCCTTCATTTGCCTTCATTAACATTCATTCCTATTCATCTTCCCTTAAATGCCTTCCTTTGCCTTTATTTCCCTTCAGCTGCCTTCATTTGCCTTTATCTGCATTCATTTCCTTTCATCTGCCTTCAGTTACCTTCATCCGTCCCTCGTTTGCCTTCATAAGCTTTCACCTGCTTCATCTAGCTTTATCAGCCATCACTTGATGTTATCTGCTTTCATTTGCCGTCGCTTTACCATCCGCCCTCTTTTCACTTCTTCTGCTTTTATCTGCCTTCGTTTGCCTTCACCTGCTTTCATTTTTTCTGCCTCCATCTACCCAATAAAATAACTGTTATTCAAGGGAGCTTGCGCCGAAATAAATTTGAGTTCTTATCCGAAGTGTGAAATAGGGAGAGCTAATGGAGTTGTTGGTCCACTCTCACCTTACTTCACGCCGGGCCAGGAGAGGGCACGAAGCTGCATGCTCGGAAAAACTTTTGCGTCTTTTATCCGATAGAGCTCAAACTTTGCTCAATAATAGAACTTTTTATTCCAAACAATCGTATCGTTTTTGTTTTTTGATTTTAACGGTTTTTGGCGGGAAAATGACGCCACAGTGCTAAAGGCAAATTTTCGTTTTCCTGTTATGGCACAAAAAGTACATGATTCTGAAAGAACTTGTTGGGATAAAGTGAAATGCGAAAAAATCATTGAAAAACCTCAATCCGTCTTGAAGATATAAAGATCTGAATTTTATAAATGTTCTAAAAATAGTAACAAAATGGCGGAAAATTCAAACTTCCGAACTTTATATCTTCAAGACGGATCGAGCTTTTTCAATAATTTCTTCGCATTTCACATTATCTCAATGAGTTCTTTCAGAATCATATACTTTTTGTGCCATAAGAGACAATTGAAAATTTGCCTTTAGCACCGTGACGTCATTTCCCCGCCAAAAACCGTTAAAATAAAAAAACAAAAACGATACGATTGTTTGGAATAAAAAGTTCTATCATTGTGCAAAGTTTGAGCTCTATCGGATAAAAGACGCAAAAGTTTTTCCGAGCGTGCAGCTTCGTGCCCTCTGCTGGCCCGGCGTGACTTACACCTTCCAATTACGAATACCCCGCTAATATGGGCAGCAGCTAAATTCCACCAGTAGGTAGGATTTGAAGTCATTTGCCTCAAATGTCTGATGTCGCTTTGCGGTTGCGTCCTTTAGAAAACTATCCATTTCCTTTGATTAAACACTGGGAAATAGTCAAAATAGCTATAAGTGACATTTCATTAGTCACGTTTACCTACTTTAGGTTATATGAAGGCAAATGAAGGTAGATGGAGCCAGATGAGGACAAATGAAAGGCGAGAAAGGCAACTGGAGGCAAATAAAGGAAATTGAAGGCAGATGAAGGCAAATGAAAGGAATATGAAGTCATATGAACGCTTATGGAGGCATATGAAGGAAAATGAAGGTAAATGGGGGCAAATGAGGACAAATGAAGGGCGAGAAAGGCAAATGGAGGCAATTGATGGAGATTAAAGGCAGGTGTAGGAAAATGAATGGAAATGAAGGCATATGGAGCAAGTGAAGGCAAATGGAATTAAATGAAGGAAAATGAAGAAATTGGAAGGCAGGTGTAGGCAAATGAAGGGAAATGAAGCCATATGAACGCATATGGAGGCATACAAAAGGGAAATGAAGGCAGACGGAGATAAATTAAGGGAAATGAGGGCAATTGAGGGAAGATGGAGGCAAATTAAGGAAAATGAAGGCTACATGGCTGCATATGGACTTATGAGGAATATGAAGGCAAATGAAGGTAGATGGAGCCAGATGAGCACAAATGAAGGGCGAGGAAGGCAAATGGAGGCAAATAAAGGAAATTGAAGGCAGATAAAGGCATATGAAGGGAAATGAAGCGATATGGACGCATATGGAGGCATATGAAGAGAAATGAAGGTAGATGGGGGCAGATGAGGACAAATGAAGGACCAGAATGGCAAATGGAGGCAAATAAAGGAAATTGTAGGCAGATAAAGGCATATGAAGGGAAATGAAGGGAAATGGAGGCAGATGAGGAGAAATGAAGGGCGAGGAAGGCAAATGGAACCAACTGAAGGAAATTGAAGGCAGGTGTAGGAAAATGAATGGAAATAAAGGCATATGGACGAATATGGAGGCATGCGAAGGGAAGTGAAGGCAGATGGAGATAAATCAAGAGAAATGAGGGCAATTGAGGGAAGATGGAGGCAAATTAAGGGAAATGAAGGTATATGAACGCATATCGAGGAATATGAAGGCAAATGAAGGTAGATGGAGCCAGATGAGGACAAATGAAGGGCGGGGGAGGCAAATGGAGGCAAATAAAGGAAATTGAAGGCAGATAAAGGCATATGAAGGGAAATGAAGCCATATGGACGCATATGGAGGCATATGAAGAGAAATGAAGGTAAATGGGGGCGGATGAGGAAAAATGAAGGGTGAGGAAGGCAAATGGAGGCAATTGAAGGAAATTGAAGGCAGGTTTAGGGAAATGAAAATGGATATGAAGGCATATGGACGAATATGGAGGCATACGAAGGGAAATGAAGGCAGATGGAGATAAATTAAGGGAAATGAGGGCAATTGAAGGAAGATGGAGGCAAATTAAGGAAAATGAAGGCTACATGGCTGCATATGGACTTATGAGGAAAATGAAGGCCAATGTAGGGAAATAAGATCCATTGAACGCAGATGTAGGCATAAGAATGGAAATGAAGGTATACGAACGATTAGGTAGGCATATGAAGGGAGATGGGAAGTATGGAGGCCAATGAGGCCAATCATAGGCGTATGGCGGCCAGTAAGTGGAGGTGAGGTTTCTTTGTTTTAAATATTGTAGTGTCTTTCCTTAGTTTGGGGAATCGTGGTGGGTATATCCATGAGATCTTTCCCCGGCTGAGGTCAGAAAAGTACATGTAAGTTACTCGGCCGAGTTTGGCGACCAGACGTAACTGTCCAGTGAAAAAAGTGAGCTTCATTTGCAACATATTCGAATTTTACCTAATACATTGGATTTTTGCAAGAATATAGAATAATAATTCTTAGATATTGACTTTCTTGCAACTATTAAGATAGGTGGAATAAATTTCAATGACTGTGTTATAGTCAAGCAGCACTCTCGTTCCGCAGCCAATTGGTACGATTTTTACAACAGCTTGATATACAGTGTCGAATCAGGACAAATGTTCGTTACTCAAACTCAGTCAAAAAGTTGGACTTGGTGAGCAAATATAGACAGGCTAAATTAGGATCTATCTATCTGGCAAGCCGTTTGCATGTCACTGAATAAGAATGGTCTCTTTTGTTCATAAAACATTAATACACAAGTAAATAACTGGCTGGATATTCTAAAATTTCTCAATCAACATTATGCACTTATCAGCGGCCATCCCGGGGAGGTGACCCCGGGGACATACGCGGGCATGGGGCGGGATTTGTTAACTTTGGTCGCCAATTTTAAGCCCGGAATGGGGGAATTGGGTTGCTTTTGCACTTTCGTGGCAGGATACCCGGGGAAAGACCCGCGGGATTTGTAACGCCGCCGCCATATTGACCTGGAAACGAGTGAACGTGTGCCTTTCCCGTCTGCGAAAGGACTGGGTATGTTCGTGAAT
>CAXIQD010000284.1:0-20000 GCA_964030785.1 Siderastrea siderea | reverse complement strand
ACTTTCCAACATGGCGACGGAAAGGAGGGTAAGTAAATTTCACATTCCTCTTGTAAATCTGTCCGCCTTAGCTGCCCATCCTTCGCTTACATAGCGAAAATATTTTTTCGGAAGAAAGCTACGATTCTTTTTGAACCGATATTTTGATCGTAAGGTGTTAAATATTTATAAATATTTATAAAGTCATTTGCCGTTTGAATAAGTCATATTTTTTACTTGAATGAGCATACGGAATGTTTAATATGTAACCTTGAATATGTTTACATAATGTGTTTATTCTGTTCCTAGGTCCTTTTTCACTACCAGGAACATAAGAAGCGATATGTGGTGAAGTGTTCCACACTAGACGAACTGGTTTGTGAAGCACGAGTGTTATTTGAGGTCGCAAAGGAATCACAAGTGTTTGTTCAACGGTTTGATGACATTTGGATGGAGAAAGTTGATATTGATTTGTTGGACGAAGTTCATGACCGTGATAAATTATTTTTGGTATGCAAAGAATTAAACTCAAACACAATGGAAAAGGTATGGCACTCTTAAACCCTGCCTTCTTGTTTATATGAGCTAATTCGAAGAGTTTACCGCTTAATATTGTCAGAAAACAATTCATGATAAGAGATTGTGTGACTTCTTTGAACCTTTTGAGCTTTTATTATTATTATTATTATTATTATTATTATTATTATTATTTCAAGAGTACATAATGCTATGGCTCTATATAAGGAAAAAGCCTAAAAATAAAACAGTATATTGTTCCTGTGAGAAACTAATTAATTAGAAGGAAATAAGTCGGAGGACAGAATAAATATAAAATGGCAAATGAACTAACGCCACAAACGTTAACGTAGGAGTCATGTAAGCCTGTCAACCCCCTTTTGCTGGAAAAATTTTCCTGTTACGGCATGACTATAAATTTTGATTGATAACTATTCCTATTTTTAATTGCTATTTTTGTCTTTTATCTTCTAGCAATCAACCCAAAGTAACACAATGAATGTGACAGGGGGTACTGTAAAAAACAACAGTAGAACAGGTACTAAATTTATACCCTTGTAAAAATGCCAAGTTATCTCCACTGTTTTCTCCACTTTGTGAAAAGGTGTTTTTTTATGTATTAAATTTACTCCTCTAGTGTGAAAAGACTTAATTCGCTGAATGATGGTGTTTTGGTTTGTCTACAGGAAATCCTAATTGTGTAAACAGCTACCAAGCAACACTCGTTTTAAATAATGGGCGCATAGAAATTGGAGCAAGTTCAAAGGTATCAATAGAATCTTACTTCCTTACTGATAAGATAATAGTTAAAATAATTGAGTATTGGCAGGTACACTTATCTTTATCAGGGCTCACATAATTGCACTACCAGTAAGTTACATGTCAGATGTTAATAAATCGCTAGCTGATTTAACTCTTCAGATCTGTGATATCATTTTTGTTGATTTTTGGCAGTTTTTCTTTTGCAAGTCAAAATACTGTTCCTTCAAGAATGCTAAGACCGGAAACTGGCGATAGAATAAATTTAGTCTTGAGATACCTACCAGACATAACTATTCAATGACCATGTCATCAATTGATAATCTATGAATAATCGATGGGTAATCATTTGATTAGTCATTGATTATTGGCAATGATCAATAAGTAATGTGGCCTATCGGTTATTCATCGATGACATTGATTACTCATTGATGTAATTAATTACCTATTGATGTTATTGATTACTCATTGATGACCCATCTATTACTCATCGACTATTATACTCTGTACACTATCGATAAGTAATGAATGAAATCAATGACTAAACAATGCAATCAATGACTAATCGATAACCAAAAGTTTTGTGGCCTATTATTTAGTCATTGATTACTCATTGATCATCAGCAACAATCAATGACTAATCAACTGCTTACACATTGATTACCTATTGATTATTTAGTGATTTCATTGATGTCATTAACTGATGTCATCGATTAGTTATGTCTGGTACCTACCATTTATAATAAATTTTATTGGTTCAGCTTTCCTTTCTTTGCATTATAACTGTGCCCAGTTATAATCACTGTCAAGCAGACTATTTGTGGCCAAATTTGAATTTATTTTTCTGGTCTTTGCCTAGTTGGGTACTGTTAGTCTTGAACTTTGTTTATAACCAAACAAACATAGTTTAATTACTTTTTCCAAGGAAATCAGTGCCGAGCAATCAACTGTTTCCTGTGTGAGTAAAGTGCCACTCAGTGTACTGGAGGAAGACAGTAAAATTTTTGGGAAGAATTCAGATAAACCTCTGACACATTATCAAATGGAAATTAACAAGGCTGCTTTCGCCCTATGCAAAGAAGATGCCTCCTTGCTAAAAAGAAGGAATGAGCTTTTTGATAAGGCAAAACAGAAAATTGATCAAGAAGGCTTCCAGTATAAAAAGAGACATTCCAGATCTAAAGTCTTTGGTCAGGGAGCAGTTGATGGCCAAGAAGTTCAGGTAGCAAAACGAGTTAAGCTGTCGAGTGAGGTGAGAGAACGTAGGATTGAAGAGGTGCAAAGTGACATTGCAACTGACAAAGACACTATAATGTTGCTGGAAAAGGAAAAACAGAAATGTGCTAGTATGTCAAAGTTTGGCAGGGCTGCAGAAATTAATGAACAAATTTCTCGCCATCAAAAAAGTATGCGTGAAAATCAACTAATTCTGGCTAAACTTCAAAAGTCAGAAGCGCGTTCTCAGAAGTACCGCAGAGACTCAGCAGAAGCAAAAAGAAATAAAAGGGAACAGCTAAAGAAGAAAATCCCAAAGGAGCAAGCAGCTATAACTGACCTGTTGTCAGCTGGTACAAGTTGTTCACAGTCTGAAATAAAAATTGGCTCAAAGCAATCCACAATTAAGGGAAGTTCAACGCAGCAAGAAATACAGGAAAGTGCGATACGCCAAGAACTGGATCAACTTGAGGTCCCTCAACAAATGCTAGACAGTGAAAACACTTCACAGGGTACCGTGCGGCAAGGTGACAGTGAACACACTGTTGCTCAAAGGATGCCAGTTGCAAGTAGTGCAAGTACTCTGCAAAATGCCATAGAGGAAGATGAGAGGCTTCAAGGAAAAGGTCAAGACACTAATTCCCAAAGGCTTCCAACCACAAGTGCTGCAAGTATCTCACAGAATGCAATGCAGGAAATTGAAGAAGGCTTGATGATCAATAACTGTGATCCACAAGGGCCTGCCTTGAAGAAGGCAACTGAAGTCATTCAAGCCAAGTCATTGGATTTTCAAGACCCCCCACAGGATCTTTAGACAGTGAATCACCTGTGGGGGAAAATGAAAATGAGCATCTTTTGTACAAGTACCTTAAACATCATGGAAAAAATCTTGGTTCAGTAAAGAAAGTGAATGGAGTCTATAGGAACAAATTGGAGGACATGACATTAAATGACTTTATTGTTGCAAGACAAGAATTTTGCAGACATCGTCATAAGGAGAAGTGTACTTGCAAAAAACTAATCATGGTAGCTGCTGACATACTCCAACATGGTTTTCTCCCTTTGAAGGACTTGTTTTGTAAACTTTTCGGATGCAATCCATCAAAGTTTAAAAGTGACAAAGCAGTCTCAAGAATGATGCAGCTTCCTGTCGCAGTATTTCCTCTAAGCATGAATGGTGGACAAAAATTGTACGTGTGTGAACTTAACAGTTGTTTGGATTATTCAAAACTTCAAGTGTTAATAAATGGGTTGCAAAACAAAGATGCGAAAAAGGAAGTTGTCATTGATAAAGACATGTTACAGATGCTTTGTGAACTTGCAAGTTCTGAGAAAGACAGGCGTCCAATCAAGTATGCTGTTTGTACCAGTTCACAGTTGTCATCTACATCAGCCAAGAATTTGTATGGAGTGTCAGACGGCGATGCTACAAAAGGAAGTAACCCAGGCACTAGATGAGGCCCAAGAAATTCGTGAAGCTGTGACAAAAATTGCATCAATAGAGAAGTCTGTTGCATTGGAAAAGCTTGGCTTTGTGGTCAGTGACGGTGAAAGTAGTGACAGCTCGAGTGATGGTGAAGAGAGTGTGGATGACCTTTCAGATAATGATGCAACTTCTGACGACAGTGAGTGTTTAACAGGTGCCAAAGAAAACCTTAGCAGGAGCACTAAAGACGGTGAGAGGCAAGTTTCAGGAGAAATTCGGCATATCGATCCTGATGCGTTTAGCAAGAATCCTACAACCACTTGCAATCCTGTACCCAGTCACGAGCATTTACTGTTGGTCCTTAGAGAGAACAGACTGAATTGGATTTCCCTTGTGGGAGAACTGGAAGATTTACTTCATGCTTATTCTGAAGAAGTGATCAATCATGCATTAATGGACTTCGCTTATTGGCTCTCTGTAGGTCCAAATGATGTTACTCCCGAGGAAGAAAAGTTGATTGAACAGTCGAGGCAGGCGTACTTGCTACTTGAACGAGAAAGGACTGCTCAAGAGGACATTCAGTCAGATTCGGAGAGTGATGACCCTGAACAGTGGATTAACTTGAAAGCTCACGATCTAAATAGTGAAAAGATGAGAGAAGTAGTAGCTCAACAAAGAAGAAATTTCAAGAAAAGAGCCAGAAGGCGCTATCTTAAAGAAGTTGCAACAAGGTCGTTGCTGAAGAGGAAAATACCTAAGCGGGCCTCAAAGCTGTTAAAGAAATATCCAAACTTGGGGAAGGATGTCGAGGAGTTTGTTCACGAAAATCGTGTAGGAGCTGATGCATGGCGCAGAACCGGAGTAGCAACTTTTGATGGTAATATTAAGTCTGGTAGAAGAGTCACTTACAGCCGAATTAAGGAGCATCTGGAAAAGAAATATGGAACAAAGTTTAGTTACGGAGCTGTAGTACAATTATCAGTTGTAAGGAACAAACGAAGAGCATCTGCCAAGCGTTATTGGGGAGCTGCACAAGTTACATCCAGGCGAGCAAGAAAATCCTTTAATGTTCGACTTAATCCAGACTGCCACTGGAGTGCAGCTTTTTATCGTGGCCTTGATAAAATTCAGTTAGAAGATGGCAGGGACAAGTCAATCATTAATAGAGATGACCAGTCTGGATTCAGGCTTGATACAACTTACACACACAAACAACACAAAGCAGTTTCAAGTACCTCAAACCCAGAGAAAACGACAAGAACAGATTACGTAAATAAATATGCGCCAGTACTCCAGACAACATCATATATGATCCTTCCCACAAAGACAACATGCCAAGCTACAGCAGGCGTAGTAAAACCTCACATGGTATTTCCCAAAAATGCTTCTCAACATGCTACTGATCTGGAAATGTTGGAAAATCATGGAGACTTTAAGGACCAAATTGCTCAAAAGAAGATTGACTGCATCAGGGTGGATGGTGCATCTGACGAAAACCCAGGACATGATGAAGTGCAATTTCTATGGACAGAACGCCACTTAGAGAAGAAAAAAGTGTGCACATTAGTAACAACAAGATGTAGTGGAAGTTCCTACTTGAACCGTGTGGAGATGCAAAATGGGTGTTTAGCAATATCTCATTCCAATTTGTTTATTCCATCCACACTACAAGGGTCAAACTTTAATCCTCAAGATGGAGGAATTGATTATGAAACGCTTGAGAAGAACTTAACATCAGCAGCTGATGTCTACATTAGTAAATGTGATGGTGCTCCTTGTGGCGAATCTACTATAGTTCTAATGAAAGGAAACCAGGATGACCTAGCCAAGAAATACCAGGAAAGAAGGCCTCACCTCTTGACATTTTTGAAGGGAAGTAAGAAACAAAAAGAGGAACTCAAGGCTGATCAGCCCATCCTGTATGACTATTTCAGCGACATATGGTCTTTAAGAAATCGACACATGGTCCCTGGTCTTCCTTCCCAGTATGTGTTTCAGTTACTTCTCTGCTATGAAAAAGACTGCATTCACCCTCTGTGTAAGGAAGGAACACCCAAAGAAGAAGAAACCTGGTTTCCGGGGGGTCCTGCATTAACTTACTTGCCCATACCGATACCAGATGTTAAAAGTCGTCAAGGACAAAGTTGTGAAAAATGTGGAGAGGAATGCACTGGGCATTATTTAAAGCCTGTAGACCATATTGAACATGTGCGCCAAAATGGGTATTCTGATTGTCAGTGTGAACCTCCCAGAAGTGTCATAGAGAAAGAAACTAAAGACAAAGCGAAGAAAAACACAGCTTTCAGCAATGATGAACTCCAAGCCTTGGCAGAAAAATGCTGTCTTCCAGTGACTGATGTCCACATGTGGGTGGAGCACGTGGAAGGTATTCTATCCCGTCGGAAGGCTAGAACACTGGAATGAGCCAGACAGAAAGCAGCCCAAGGAAAAGGTAACAAAAGTTCAATTTAATGTAAATATGTTAAATTCCCTTTAATATGTGACTTAATTTGTTGTTATTTGGCAGATTGCCAGTGTTAAATTGTTTACATTCTGTGTACTTTGTTTTTGTCATATAGATGATAATTCTGGAAAACAGACTGAATGTGAAGATGAAGGTGAAGAAGAAATACCTGTGTGGTGCTTTTGCCAGCAACAAGAGTATGGGTAAGTACAGTAATAAGATTCACTTATTCAATTAATATAGTTTTATCAAGTATATTAACTTATAAAAGAGGAAATGCCGATTCAAGTCTTTTTTACCCTACAGGTTCATGATTATGTGTGAGCAGCAGGGACCGACTTGCCACATCTGGTATCATGGGCCTTGTGTGAAAATTTCAAAAGCGAAAGCGAAGAAAATCCAAAAGTTTATTTGTTTTAGGTGCAAGTAAACAGTTAATTGGCATCTGTATATGCATTGAGAAAAGAGGTCTTCATTGTTTCAACTTAATGCTATTTACGTGATTAGAATCCAGATATTTCTATAGCATTTGTAAAGAGGTGGCTCTCTGCTGTTTCAAAATATGCTTGGATACTTTTTTGAGATCATGTGTGTCAAACTGTAAATTCCGCGTTGTAAACAAACACAGGAGCAGGAAAACAGAGCTTTTATTATTGTCTTTCATTGTTTTGTTAGTTTCTTGCAATAAAACTATTGCAAACTTTACTTTGTTTTTGATTATATTTCTGCCAATAATTAAAAAAACATTTCAAAACATATTAAACGAATCCTAGTTCTTCTTTACCAGAAAACAAGAATATTCCCTCATTTCCCATTCCATGACTTACAAGGTAAGCTAAACCTCATCAGGTGTAGAAAACAAGTGAAATAGCTTTTATTGCTCATATTTTATTAACTCTTATAGGTATAATTATAGACAATAACTTATGGCAAATAGAAATATTTTCAAATGCACTATTTGACTTGGCAAAGCACACTTCTTTACCCCCAGGGGAGGGACGTTTGTAGCTTTTTGTTAAAAAATCTTCCTTTTGGGTAGGGGGGATTTGTAAACGTCGTTGTGCAAATACCCGGGGTTCCCCGGGGTCACCCCCCCGGGATGGCCGCTGATAAGTGCATTACCTTCTGTAGAATCAAAGTGAACCAGTTTTGGTGTGAATTTTTATCAACTTACCGATATTGTGTTTTTGCATTCCTTCTACCATGAATGACTGGGAATTATTAATTTAGGATAACCTTTATTGACATGTCACTTTTTGGTCATATAAGAAATAATGTACATGTGTCAACTTCAGATTTTCCTTCCAATTGAATTTCTGGTGGTCTACAATAGCAGTACTGTCAAGTTCTATTAGTTGAAACTGTTATTTAAACATACTTTAGCGTGCATGGTTGCTGAAGGAAAGTATTTATGTGGGGCCTCTTTGCATGGATTTCCTGTCTGGATGAATAACCCTACTTTATTTATGTTTTATTTATTTATTTATTTATTTATTTATTTTGTTATTTGCTAAATACTGTACATACAAGATGGTCACCCACCAACTGTTTCAGTTTTGTAACTAAATGACGGCTACATGTATACATAAAGGACAAGACAAGCATTTTAACCCTTTTTGGGTGGGAAATCTAATAAACTAGCCAGTCCACCCACTCTTTCATGTAGAGCTGGCCCTTCAAAGACCTTTGCAAGTCACTGAGTAGGTGTTTCTAGTTACAGTTCACCAATCAACTTCTGTTATGTTGCAGTACTTTTTTGCCTCAAATTTTGTCAGTGGCTGAGAATATATACTATACACATGTACATGTATATACGGGTCCATTCAGTGACAATTTGGCTTGTTAAGCATACAATAGTATTTTTCACTGTTTAAAAATACACCATTTATTAGGGGCTGCATGTACGTAATCATAAGAGCACGCAAAAGGTGTGCCTGTAGATGCCATACCAAAGGCACTAGCTACTCCTATTCCTCTGAGAGGAACTGTACAATATGGTTGGTTATTTCCCTTGGTATTTTATTTATGTTTATTTTACTTTGTATTTGTTTTCCAAGTGCATTTGTTAAAAACTGAAAACAGTACTTCCAAGTCTAACAGGGAGTCCTTGGCAACAAAGCAGATAAGAAATACCACAACATTTGCAGTTCAGGGCCTATTTAGATAGTGTGAGTTTTGCTTATGCTGCTGATCTGGCATATCATTGGAAATATTCTAACGAGTTCACTTCATTTATCATTGCCTCTGGCTATGATTGTCGTAAGGCTCTAACACATTTCAAAATCCTCCAGCATTTTTTATGCCATGCACGACAGACATGAGAAAGTTGTAGCTTTTATTTGCATGGAACAACTTGCATTGTAGGCTGTTCATTAGCATGTCGCATACAATATAGTCTAAATTGGCCCTTTATATGAACAGTCTAGTTTTGTTACTTTTTCAATTAGATCTGAAACTGAACAGAACAGAACAGAGGCACAGACCTGCCAACTCTCACGGTTTCACCGTGAGACTCACGGTTTGGGGTATCAAC
Source organism: Siderastrea siderea (assembly GCA_964030785.1). Lineage (NCBI taxonomy): Eukaryota > Metazoa > Cnidaria > Anthozoa > Scleractinia > Rhizangiidae > Siderastrea > Siderastrea siderea. The sequence continues at coordinate 11,108 of CAXIQD010000284.1, read as the reverse complement.
TCACGGTCTCACGATTTGGCCTCCAAATCTCACGGTGAATCAGAAAATCTTGAAATTGCCAAACAATTCAGATAGTATGAAGCAGTATTGAAAAATCTGTGTTGAAAATTGCCAAATTTGTCACATCTAATGTTTGAGGGAAACCTAGGTACAATTCCAGCCTCATTCCCGTGAAACATAGGTGTGCTTAGGTCTCTGGAAGGCTACAGCTGTGAACAGTAAACTCAACCTGGCGCCTCGCGTCGACAGCGAAACAGAAACTGACTCTTCAATATATGTGGCAAAAGAATACAGTAGGTGCACAGATAAGGTAAAGAATACCTTGAAACAAGAAAACTACCATTTTTATTTTCATTTAACACATATTTTGGAAATCTCCAGGTTTGACGTCCCAATCTCCAGGTTTTTCCGGGCCTTTTTTCAACATCTCCAGATTTGCATGTTTTGGAGGTTGGCAGGTCTGGAGGCATTAGTTTAAACATGGAGCAATCCTGTAGGGTGAGACACTTTTGCTTGGATCACTTGTTACATGTACACATTAAGCCACATTAGCAGTTCAGACATATTTGTAAGATTTTTACATGATGAAACTCAGATCAAAGTGATAAGTTTAAAATGTTCGTTTAGCCATGGACTTTTGCACAAAAAGTTATAAATGAGGAAAAGAATCAAGAGGCAAAAAAAAACAGGCTCAAAAGAAAACTGGGGCTATGAAGGAAAGAATGTAATAATTAAAAATTAAGTTCAGCTAGCATGATGAAGGTGGCAACCAGCATAATGAGACGTCAAAATAAACCAAATTGAAGTCAACATGTACACACAATGTACGTCGTTCTCTTTCCAGATTTTTTTTGTGGAAACAGCTTTCTATCTTGCGTGTAATGGTTATAATAATAATAAAAACTTTATTTAATGAGGGTAGCACGAAGTAGTGCGAAGCACTAATAAACTTGTGGCCCTCCAACTTACTAAGATATTTACAATGAATTATCTAAAAAAATATTTACAATGAATTATAAAAAATCTAAAACCTACTACATAAATATAAATATATACATGTAATGAAAAACAAAAAGAAAGAAAGAAATTAATTGATAAAAACTAATATAAAAATTGAAATGAAATAATATAGAAAATTAAAAATGAGGTAAAAATTGCTGATTTTTCAAACATTTCTAGTGCAAAGCACGCCTGAACGATTTAACGGTGATTTCCTTTTTTAGGTCTGCTCCTAACGTATTCCATTGTTCTATGGCGGTTACTAAAAACGTACTTCCTCCTTCAGTCTTTAATCTGTAACGTGGTGTTAAGAAGTTCAACTTTGAAAATCTGTTGTTTCTAGAGTGTAAAGAGCTATTGAGCTTTAGCGCTTCTATAAGGTAGTCTGGAACAGACAACTGAATACTTTTAAACAATATCGCACACTTAGATATTAAAGTGTCAGTGTAAAAAGGAAGCCATTTCAGTTTGTTGAATAACGGTACTGAGTAGGCGCCTGAGTTTCTCTATTTAAAATTACCCTAGCGGCTCTTTTCTGTAGTCTGAAAATCCTAGAGATACAAACATTAGAAGAACGTGATTGCCAAGCAACACTACCGTAACTGAACAAAGGCTTAATCATGTATTGAATGAGATCAAGTAACTGAAACTACAGCCCACCGAAGTTATACCTTCACAGATTCCTTTCATTTTTGCGTTGTAGGTGAAGTGACAAAAATGAATAGTTATGAGAAAAATCATATTTTCAATCTAAAGCTTCAGTTTTTTACATGATGATGTAAGATACTGTATCAACCAGTGGCAAATTGACTGTTTTACATAACTTGATAATTTTTCATATTTTTTGGCACAAAAAAAACTCTAAGCACAAAAAAATACTTTTAAGTTAAGTTACATTGTAATGTACATAAGAGATTTTTGGGGGCATATCTTTTTAATTTGTTTTTGACAAATGCTATCAAAATTAGTTTGAAATATAATATGTATTTGTAATATCAAAGTACATACACTGTAATTACTACGCAAGAGCTTGCTTTGCAGTTGTGCGTGAGTGGCATGTGTTTTGTGCATGTGTTTTTAAATTCTAAGTGAGCAGCTCCTAAACCAATTTGATGAAATTCAGCCAAAGTTGTAATATAGTTTTCCAGCAATACCATGTCCGCAAATTTGAATTTTCCTTCTATTTGAAAGGTTTAGCTTTTTTTCCAGAGGTACATGTAGTGCCTATTATCTCTCAGCCTTACATTGTGAATTTTTAATTTTTATCTCTAATCCATTCTGACACATAGAACTTTAGAAACACAGATGCAAACACAGATGCAAAAAATCTGAATCACGGTTTGTGAGACCACTGCATAAAGAATCAAATCCAGTGGCAATTGGAAGATGTACAGGAGAATTCATATTTTTAAAAGAAATTAAATTTTTAACCCTTTACTAGAATTGTTAAGCTTTAATCAATGGTTTGTACAAGTGTTTGTGAAAACAATGGACGTTACAGTAGCCTGTATGCAGACGGTCCTATGGAGTGGCTCATGACTTAATAGTCTAGCAATGGAAACATTTTTTTGGTTCCTCTGCTGAATTTGATTTGCAGTCGTAAAAGCTCTGGCTGATCAGTATTATTTTGCAAATGTATCAAGTTCTGTAAAGTACCTTAATCAACATCTTCAGACGACAGTGCAATGCAACACTTTAGTTTTAACTGTAATTTTTTTGTTTGGCTCTTCAGTAGAGACTAAAATATTTCAGTCAACCAAAGTAAAATTTTGCAAAGCACAGTGTGTGTATCTGTAAATGTGTCGAATGTCACAACCATTTTTAATCCCTAGGCCGTCACTTGTCAAGCTGAAAAGTCATAAGCCAACTTAGAGTTCAGTTAATGTTTAGAGGGTTGGTCCATGTTTAAAATCGATTTGGTATTAGAAAGTTTTGTTAAGATATACATTGTATAATCATTATTCACTGTACGTTGTTGGTTTTGGTGGTATGGCAATTGTAGTGCATGTTTATATTTTGTACCCTGGCCATTTGAATTTCCATGGAATATGTATTAGAACTTGTACTACAGTTTGCAATAAAAATTATCATTGAGGCACGTAAGAATTGCGTGGAACGTTTGTCAAACACTGTTAACCAAAAGCCTGGAAAGCCCAGGGAAACCTGGGCCTCTAGGTTTTTCAATTCTTAGAACATTGGGCTTGAGGCTTTTCAAGTACTGTGATGTTTTCCAACCACACTAACCGGGCTTTTCAGGTGCATATGATATGTTCGAACCAGACTTTCTGGAAAACCCTGGAAAAACCAGCCAAACAAGGTTTTTGATGTTTTGTTTTGAACCAGACGTACCAAGAAAGCCTGGTTAAACGTGACTACCCAACCTTTTCAGGTAATTTTTTCGAACCAGACTCGCCATAAAAGCCTGGTTAAACCAGACTAACCTGACTTTTCAGGTTATAATTTTCGTCCCTAAACCGGCCTTACCAGGCTTCTGTGGTACAATACAACCAGGCTCACCCTAAAAGTCTGGTAAAACCAGCCTTACCAGACTTGTTTTCTTCACAAAAGCCTGGTAAGTCTGGTTGAACCAGACTTGACCAGGCTTACCAGACTTTTTACCAGGCTCTTGGTGCAAGGGATGGCGGAGTTACAAATGGCTGAATTTTCAAGAACATTCCCAGGCGAAAAAAGATCATTTACAGCGGATTTTTTTCTGAAATATCAGATGTGGTATCAAAAACATGCAATTTCAATATATGTTCCACCGGTGTAAACGCGTAACAAAAATACGTCGTCGGTTCCAAACTTTGCTTAAGTATTTCACTGTAGCCTGTTGGCAGCGTTTAATATTGCCAAACGTAATTGACCAGGCAAGAAAATGTATCAGGGCAGTTTATTTTTACAGTTACAAACACTCACTCATTAATGGTCATTTATACGCTAAAATCTTATGAAAGTTCTAAACGTCCTTTCCTTCTTATAAAAACACCGAACGCTGTTTACGTGCAAGTTTTTCAACTCGATAGCTTTGGCAGCTTCAGAGTCTGAGATAGCATGAGAACACTTTGTTACATGATCTACTTCCTCAAAATGAACATTTCGTGTTTAGTTGTTTTCATTCTCTTTGAGAAGCGAAAAGTTCTCCAGACTTGAAACTGTGCACGCAGAATCAAGTGCGACTTTACACCAATCTGCAACAACGATTTTTTTGCCTAGAGCAGACAAAAATTTTAATTTTGTTCGAGCCCCGAACAAAAGCGAATGATCCTCAATTGTGTTACATAAACAGAACAACAAGTTGCGATCGTTATTCAAAACCCGAGAGGCAAATTTGGCTTCAATTCGAAGCTAAATTCCTCCATTTCAACGCTTTGAGGCAAACTTCTCAGGCAAACTCGCGCAAGCTTCATCGTGACTGCTTAGCGACAGCCGGAAATACGTCTGCGTTTGCAGGCTATGATACTGCTGCGATTGACACATTTTTCGCATTCTGATCGTTCTTGGTGGAAGAAGAAATTTTCAACTTCCGGTTGGAATGGCCCTGTTATAAACGTGGCGCGCACGCGTGGTACGCAATCCGCTGGTCACTGTCAAAATTAGTGTTGTGGGCCTCTCTGGGGCCCGCAATTATTGCCCAGGTATTGCTCACTGCAGATATCAGCAACGTTAAAAATGGAATTTTATTTTGTATTTCGCAGGCAGCTTCTCAGCCTGGTGAACTTCCTGTCAAGACAAAGGAGCATCTTGTGCTGGTGACTGGTCCTGCCGATAGATCTTCACTTACAAAGAAGATTCTGGAGTTCTGTGGTGCTTTGCCGATTTACGAAACGGAAGTTTTCGATAACCCAGTCAAGGGTGAAGATGGAACCTTTAGTAAGTTCTGGCATGGTGAAGTATTCTAATTAAGTTATGAATGTAGTTGCGTAAATAACTGCGACTATTGTCTCTACATTCATTACTTTATTCCGCAGTTCAAATTTATGAATTTGATATATTTATTCTTTCTAAGTAAGTTGTTTGTTTTAAAATTTCACACCTATAAATTTATTTCATGATTTACTAAATATACAGTCGAACTCCTGTTGAGCGGCCATCCCCTATCTTTTTCTTTAAAAGCTAAAATCTCATTCCGCGGAGTTCAGAAAGGGGTTCTGATACGTTTCCTGCTGAAATTGAACCAATGGTTTTAGCCCGAAAGCATTAGGGCTCTTTGCCTTTGTCTTCATCATCATCATCATCATCATCATCATCATCATCATCATTTATGAGGCACTTGAGAACAAAATATTACAGCAATAAATTATGGTAAGCCAAGAAACAACCAGGCTTATAGGGGAGGCCTTCTCGGTTAACAATACATAAATACATAAAATCTGTCATGGATCTGTTGGATGACCTTTCTGTCCGTAATTTGCTTTGCAGCTGTAAAACCAACTAGACGTCAAAGGCGCCAGATCACCCGGTATATCCGTAATTACACATCCTGTATCCAGTCGCTGGATCACCAGGGTGATACCTTAAAATATGTAAAGGAAAAGAAATGTGTACAGAATCCAGGGACATGGGTTCTTCAATGTCAAATGAAGCGACTAGATCGTAGCTGCTTCTACTATATATACTGTCGCAGGACTGATGAAACTCCGCCTGTTGGACACTCTTTCATTTATAAATGCGTTGAAGAGCATGGTGTTGGTAACTCTGATTTTGGTTATTGCTGTGACTTCGTATGCCCTTAGGCCTCCACACACACTCTCCCCAACCTCGGAAACTGATGAGATAAGTTCTAAGAAATAGAAAATACCTCGTCATGGAAAAATTAAAAGCTTTTCATTTGATTTTTAACTTCGAATAGCTCATAAAGATTTAAGCACTTAAAATATATATAATTAAAAAATATTTTTTCAGGGTAGCCACTTAGGTTTCACAACTGCTATCAACGTGGGCCTTAAAATAATAAATGAATTTTTAAGAACATAATAAAGTTAAAAAATAAAAAAGTAAAACCAATTTTTTGTAACTTTATTTTAGCAGATTTTTGTGTAATTTGATTTGCGTGAATGCGTTGATTCCAAAGCAACCTGAATATTAATTAAACCTGCGGCGGTTTAGCTTGCAGAGGTTCTTTGATCTGTATTCTTTAAAATATTGTATGTCACAAAATGAGTACAATAATTATAAAAACAGACAAAAAGTAACTGAAATATTTTAAAATTTGAAGTGTGAAGTATTGGTTCAGGGAGATACTTTTTATGTTAATAATCATGATTTGATTGTAAAAGGTTTGGTGCAGTAGTTATAAAGAAGAATGTACTTTGGTTACCGCTCTGTGTTAATAAAATATGCTTTGCTGATGTTTTCGTTGTGTCTTTTTAATAATAATAATAATATAATAATAAAAAATTTATATAGCGCCAATATCCTAAAAGTTCAAAAGCGCTTTACAGAAGTAACGTTAAAAATATTAAAAACACTATTAAAAAATATATATATAAAAATAGTTAAAAAGTTACAAAAAAAATGCTTAAAATCTTAAGACTAATAACATCTAGAGCCCCGTGATAATATCGAATAATTTTTATATGTGTCCCGTAGACCTTTACGAAATACATTTCTCAGGAAGGTCCCTGTCAAATTTTCTCAAACATCAAGCGTAAAATTAACGCATACAACAGCCACAAATTTGTCACAGTGTTACTGGGAGTTTTACGAGCGACCGAGCGGTCTCCGAAGATTTCTCGGTTCCAGAGATCGCACTCGGTGACCGCGTGTAATTTATTTCCAGACCTCTTACCAGCAGACCGCGCCTCTAATATAGTAAGAATTCAAAGTGGCGATGTCTGATACGGAGTCGGTCTGGATAAAGAGCGCTCCACTGCAGCTGAATTCAAAACATGGCAGCAAATGAGATTTGGTGGCTGGTGGAGAATAGTGAGTGCTACGCGAAGAGTGTAACAAATGTGGAAATTTGCACACTCCGTGTGTCGGCTGTAGCTAAAACGTTCGCTCGTGTGCCGAGCAGAAATTGGCAGATGCCGTGTGTTGGCTGTAGCTAAGTTTGCTGGCGTGTCGTGCACAATTTGACAGACACCGCGAGTCGGCTTTACGTTGCTCAAATGTTCGTGTTGAGCACAATTTGTTCCACGCCTTGTGTCGGTTTTTGTCTTAAGTTTGGTTTGTGTGCCGAGCTAAGTTCACAAGAACCATGCGTCGGGTTTGTTTAAAGATTGAATTGTGTATCGAGCTGCCTCGTCCCCAGGTGTCCTCCTACTTTGTCGTGCACGGTTCGCTTGGGACTGACGTTCACGATTCGCTTTGCGTTGTGGGCCTGACGCGGAAGTTTCCTAACCATCAATCCCCGCGTTCCTAGTTTTCCCAACTTTCCGCCCTAACCGTCCGGTCGATCGGCGCCTGGGGACGAGGCAGTGTATCGAGGGTATTTGGTCGTATTTGGCAACAGTCATGTGTCGGCCTTTTTAACTGTAAGCCAAAAAGCTTGCATGTTAAAAAAAATCCAGTAGTTGCCGTTTGATGGACTTTTGTTTTAGAGCTTGCTGGTGTTTGAGTGTTATAATTAAGGAGCTTAGGTTTAAAGTGTTAACGAGTTAGGAGACGGTAGGTTTGTTACGTAACACATCCCATTGCGGTACTGAAACAAGCACGCATGTTTGTTTTATTGATTCGTATAGCTCTGTAGGTAAGGTGTGTAAACATTAACATTTTCTTTCTCATGTCTTTCTTGGACCGAAGGAATCGGTTTTGAATTTCGCGCTTGGCGCACGTGCTCAGTAATTTATTCGTCTTGGCTTTTCAGAAGACGCTTCTTTTACATTTTTGGGTGTTAATTAGTTGTTTTTATTATACGTTGTTGTTGTGCTTTCGCGTGTTTTTTTTCCTAGATATTTTGATAATTAGTTTATGTTTGAGGAGTTGTTTGTCTCGGTCGAGGACCGATGAAATAGTTTCGGTCGAGGACCGTTTAGCCTGACAGTGTATTCAGGATTGTTGCTCTTGCCACGAGGTGGCGTAAAAAACAAGTTTTCGGTCGAGGACCGTTAGAGCAGTGTGGGTCGAGGACTCTTGCTCTGAGCCACGAGGTGGCGTAAAAGAAATAATTTTCGGTCGAGGACCGTTAGAGCAGTGTGTCGAGGACTCTTGGTCTGAGCCACGAGATGGCGTTAAAAGATAAAACGCTTTCCAATGAGTACCGATATCGGTGCAGTGTGTCGTGGTCTCCAGCTCTGTGTCATGTAGTGGCCACCAAAAAAACAGTCGTGGGCCGATTGAGCGATGAGTCATGGATTCTTGGTTCAGTGCCACAGTTTGGCGAAAGAATGGAAAGGAAAAAAGGAAACATGTGGTTGAGGACCGGATGAGGAGTTGAGGACTTGCTTCCACCACGTGGTGGCAGATCGAACAAATAAGGATTGCTGACTGACCGAGAAGCGGGTCGCGTAACTTTTGCACCGTGCCACACGTTGGCTGGGAAAAGAACGCGCGGATAGAATGTGTATGAGGATTCAGGCGAATTTTCGTAGGTAAAGGATCTGGTTGCCCCGTGCTACGGTGTGACGAGGAAAAAAAGCATTTGGGATAATTCAAAGTCGTACGAGGTGAACTAGAAAAAAAGGTATTCGGGATGATTCAAGCTGGTACTAAGCTGTTGGGTTTCTGTGGAGACAGTCTCAGTAACACAATGTGAAAGTGGGTGATTCCAATAAAGGAAATTTGGAGATTTAGAGGCATCGTGGGGCACTTTCCCTTTGTAAGGTCCTGGCTTCTAAGGCCAGCGGTCAATGAGCTTGCTTGATACTTATGTTTCGGTTAGCTGTGAGTTCGCTTGCATGAAGGGGTGGTTAACGTTACGAAGGGGTCGTTCGTGGGACGGACACGGAGAGCTCTGCACTCCAGATGTGGCAATCTGAGCCCTAATTTGACAAAATTTGTAACAACTGCGTAGCGTCTTGAACTATGCAAAATAACTGTATAAAATCGCTTATAATGCAACAAGGAGATTCGGTGCAAGGTTACCGATGTTTCGGCAGTGCTGCCTTTCATCAGTGCTAGCAAAAGAGAAAAGCACAATCTGAGCTTTAAACAAGCTTCGGAGAGAAAATTTTGGGTGTGTGGTGAAGTGGGCCACACATTGCTTTCCTGTCCAGAGAGACGCTAGTCGTTATTTAAAGGAGCCAGTTGCAGTGATTAAATGTTATTAAAGGCGGTCGTTGGGTTTGACGACAGTAAAGCCTTAAGGCATTACACCAAATACGCGTGGTTGTATATTCTTTTTAATTTTGGAAGTCTGTGGTCTGGAGGTTGGAGAAGTGACCCCACAAGCGTTTTGCCCATAGGCATGCCCTTGAGCCCGAATACTCGGGCTACGGTGGTCATTTTCTCCGAACTCCGGTTTATAGCCTCTTTTAAAGTGCATCACTTTGATTGTTTCGTTTGAAATAGGGCAGTTAGAGGAAAATATGCTGGATATCCCTGGATGGATAACCGAGTTCGGAGAAAATGACCACAATGACCCTTGTCTAGCCTGCGTGCAGACGTCTCCTATTTCCTTCCACCCGCGGAAAAGGGACGTCTGCGAAACGGCGTCGCTAATCGTGTTCCAGTATCCTGGTGTTCGGGGATTAAATTTCGCATAAATTATGATAACACAGTTTTGTTTTCTGTGCCAGAATCGTTTCCCTCTGATCGCTCCATGATCGGAGGTCGAACAGGACTAAGAGGAGGAATCTGAATTGTTCTCACAGAAGCATAGCGAACGGCTTTCACAGGAGTTGACGTAACCAGCGAACTGAGATCGTTCGACGAACGATCTACCGACTCCTCCAAAAGAATTCGCTTCTCTGGAGAAGCCGAAGTTCCTACGCTGTCCTCTCCTAGTGTCTCGATCTTTTTTTTATACTGTAAGTCCTGCCTTGAAAGCTTTGGAACTATAATCGCTAAAAAGTTCGTCCTCGATTTTTCTCCCGTTGGCGTAAAGACCTCTCCGCTTTCGCAACTTTCCCACGCACGATCTACAAATATATGGCGATGTTTCGTGTGCGATGAACTGAAGAGAAAGTATTTCTTCCTGAACTTTAAATTCACTGCGACTTTTCACAAGGTTTCTGTCGTTGTTTTTCACAATAGTCGAGAAACACAACACACAATCGGAGATGTTTTTATCAATGGAAAAACCCCGCTAAGTGTAGATCGCATACATTATCTCGAGCATTTCCCGACGATACCCAATCAGAGTTGTTTCTAACAGTGGCTATTGTCAAGCAACCAATAAAAGCACTTTCCACGAATTCCTGAAAAACAGCAGGATATTGGAACACGATTAGCGACGCCGTTTCGCAGACGTCCCTTAAACCCTTAAGGGATCCTATAGGGCTTTGAGCTTGAGAGCGCGGAATACCCGAGCAACGTTTTTCAGGAACCACAACTCATGCAAACAATTTTCGCAGTTCGTCACAAAAACAATTTCAAGACGGGAGAAATTTGTGTCTGGGGAAGAGTGGGTGAGTTGGTTACAACGCCCCATCTCGTACTTTTGATAATGATCGAACCACAGAACGCAAGGTTAAGCCTTGTTGCCAGGTTCTTTCTGGGGATGATAGATACCATGTTCGCACTGAAAACGCTTTGGGAGTTCCTAATTTCGTGTATTCCGACTTTTACATGTGTAAATTTATGAAAGTGTGGTTTGTAACCGCATCTCGCTTTTCCGTGATTCACAAAAGTATCCTGGTATTAGTGCTGGGGCCTAGGGATAGTGGCCTAGGAGCAACGCTTCCTTTCAGCTGGAAGAACTCCTTTTTTGTATACCAAATGGTTAGACTAGCTAGGTCCCACAAAACGTTCAGGAGTTTAAGGATCGCATGTTCTCTTTCCATTGATGATCGCTTCAGTGGGGAGCTGTTCTTTGAAGGCTTTTGGTCACTTCCGACGTCACAGAGAATGCCTAAATACAGTTGTCAATCTGCGGAGATGCCATTGTATGCATGTATATATATACTAGTCTGTACAGTTCTTGTGAAATTGGTTTTTTTCTGGGCGTCCCCAAATGCGTTCTGGTCCCTGTATACCAGTTCCATTATTTGGAAATTGTTCTGGTT
>CAXIQD010000283.1:0-29014 GCA_964030785.1 Siderastrea siderea | reverse complement strand
GAGCGGGCTATAGCGCCCCAAGAGCTACCATGGAACCTCATGTCACAATGTTTTAGTAGGTTTAATTTTTGTTTGGGGGGTGTCCTATTACCTATAACAGTCTGTAAACAAGGTAGCGGCGTCATTAATGACCCCGCTGATGTTTAACATTTGGAATGATGAAAACTCCACGTTTCGATGGTTTTCGATGGTTTGCGAAGCACGTTTCGACTGTTGTTTGCTGGCGAACGAACAAATTTGTCCGAATTCCAGGGGGATTTAATGTCGCTTCGAAAGAAAAGCGATATTAATCACTGCACACCCAGAACTGCTGAGAACATTTAGTACTTTATAAGATTTTAACTTCGATCGGTATATCGGATCTGCGGATATATCATATAGTATGATGGGGTCTCGAAGTATGACACATCATAATACTTCAAAGTATATTACAGTATATAGGCTTCTGCGTGAGTGACTGCATGATGTCTTCATTCAAAGTGACTGCACTCAAAGCGTTTCAATGTCTTCATTCAACCTGACTGAACTCAAAGCGTTTCAATGTCTTCTTTCACACATAATCAATGACCATGAAAGCCGGAAGGAAGCTCAAGATGTTTTCACACTTCGCGACATAGGTCTCCGAGACATTTCCACAGGTTTTTCCCTGCATTGACTCTCCATTGGTAAGAGAGCACATAGTCTCGAATCCTGGCACTGCAGCGGCGATCGTCAGCATGACGGTTACCCAAGCTTTTGGGCACGTGCTGCTTCAGATGCCTCCAGTGTTGGTCCAGAACTTGCGTTCCTGCCAACTTCGCATGACCTGCCCTTTTAGCAGTGAACTGCATATGGACATGAGCGACATCTGTAAACTTTCGTTTCCGGGTCTTGGCTTCGGATTTCCATGCCTTATTCCCATCACCATGCAAGGTCACGTATGGCGAAAGGGACTCAAAAAAGCCAGTGCTCCGGACATCCACGAGGCTCTCTGTCGGAGGACGTCCACCTGGGAACAAAACTGCGTTGAATGTTTGATTGAAACGGACAAGCATGAAAACGGTCGGAGAAGCAAAACTCTGAATGGGTGTTTCCCCTCTTTGGCCACTTCCCCATCGGTGTTGCGGTGCTTCCCGGGGGGGATGTCACATGTTGTGGACGAACGTCGACACCCCACCCCACCCCACCCCACCCCACCAACACATGCTATGACGTGCATGACGGACACGAATGTCAAAAAACCCTGTAAATACTAAATACCACACAAAACTACAATACCGCGCGAAATTGCGTGCAGTGTTCCAACCCTACAAATACAACACAAAATGACAAAGTGCCGCAAATACAACGCGAAAGCGCGTGCAGTGTTAAAACCCTATACAAAAATACAAAGTGCCGTGTGCACCGCGCAAAATCGCGTGCACCACACAAAACCAGAAAGTGCCGCAAATACCGCGCGAAATCGCGTGCATGTAAAAAAACACAGTAAATACCACAAAAATCCACAAAGTCCCTCAAATACCGCGCGAAATCGCGTTCGAACCTTAAAAAACAGCGGGGTCGTTAATGACGCCGCCAGCGTAAACAATTATCACTATTTTAGAGGAAGGCCTTTACTAACCATCATCACCCACCGTTACTGTATATACATGGAATAGGATACACCCAAGGTTTGGCATGCAGCAAGCAGTGTTAGCCCACGGTACCTATTCAGGTTTTCTGGGGGCTAAGGTGATGTTGACAGAAGAAAAAGACACCTTCAGACCACAGAGCCCTTCAGAGAGTGAGGTCGACCACAACGCCATTGAAGGGATGCCAATGGTGGTGAACTGGGTGGTTTCGGACATGTGTATGTATTCAAGGGCGTGTCCCATGAGTTAAGGCCCATCACTCCCAGTGGTGGTCTGTGGGAGGCATCGGAGCAAGGCCCACAACGTGGTCATCATCATCCACTCTTACTGGTCATGGGACAAAGCCAATATTTATTAGCAATCATATGATATGGGATATACCTTGGGTTTGTCCTACCTGTAACAGACAGTTAACTGTTCCTAACCATCATCACCATCCTTTATTACTAGAAATTGGATAGACTGATAGACCCAATATGTTTCTTCCGTCAACGGTCCGGTGGGTTTGCTGTTTTCTTCCCCATGGTCCTGACGTTTAAGGCTGGCGACCTGAGGATGCTGAGCGCCGCGCTCAGTGGGCATGGGCAGTTGGATTCCGGTGTTTTATTTTAAACGGATTCAGATGTTGAAGGCGGAGGGAAAGGGCTGTATTTGAGGGGTGGAAGTAGAACGCTGGTGTCCGAATGCACAAGAGGCTCAGGCTTCCATTTCTACATGAACTTTCCAGGTGTGACACACTTAAGACTCCAAATGTGGCTCATGACCATCACCCGGCTCAGGGGGACAGGTTTGCGAGTTTGCGCGTGTGGTGCATGGCCTTTGTTTCCTCACTTCCAATGGCAACAGCTTTATCAACTGGGCTCAGCTGTTGCGAGTCCCCAGCCTCCTGGATGGTTGTATTGATATGTTTTGATCAGTGGACGATTCGTCCAGCCATTGTTTGGTGGACAGAGGTTGGTTTTCTATGCCAGCTGCCTTGTTTGGAGCCCAGCTGTCTCAGCTGTCAGGTGTGAGTTTCCAACAAAAGTATGTACAACTTTGAAAGATTCGCTACAACATCCATTGATTGTGTTTTGCTCAGCTGTGTTCCAATGTCTAATCAATGCATATTATATAATGCAATTGATCGTTCATTATTAACCTTTCCCCCATAGTCCATAGTCTATGTTCTGTCCATTTCTGTCCACCACTTGGGCGCTTTTGAAGAGACATTCATTCGGCCGAATGAAGTTGCATGGCGTGCAATGCAAGGGGTTGGGGAGTCCCTTGAGCTCAAGGAAGCCAACCTGTAAAAAAAACAACTACATAGCAATGGTTCTGAAGCCGAACCCACTAAGAACAAAACTATGAAATTGAAGGAGAAAGGTACTCCTATAGTGTATACTCCTTCCTTCATGTGGGCTTTTCCTTATGAACCAAGCACACTGGTTAGGGAATCCACAGAGTGCGAATTGTCTTGGGCCTGGTGGACCCGTAAAGAATTCAGATTCATGGGCAGCTTGAAGGGACAGATGTTTGTCTAGGGGAGACCATGATTCTCAGGTCATTGTTTCTATCCATGAACACACAGCCGCAACCAAGAGAGTTCTTGCTCCATGAATCAAAATAGACATCACCATGTAGCTTTTTTGTAGCGGAAAAAGGAAGAGTCCATGAAGTCCATGAGTGCCGGAAGGCGCTTTTCTTTCAACCAACGCTTCCAGGATTTGCTCGTCGGACTGGCGATTGGTCGGAGCAACATCGTCAATAAGCCCTTCGTGGCGGGGGGGCTCAGCGGAAACGTGCTTTTCGGAGCGCTTTCTTTCCACAGGGTGGTCAGCAAAATGGAACACAAAGAACAACAAGAGGAGGCAGTTCACACATGAGCAACTTTCAAAATCTATCATCCCACCGACATCATCCAATGACATCCAATGACGACGTCTTGGCCACTGCTCATATTACTTCACAGCACTGACCATGCAAAATCACCAACTGTTGAATCGTTCGGAATCCAGATGACCTGCGGGCTTTCCGTCGGACCTTGTCTTGCGCTCATTTCCATGCGAAACGACATATTTGCCGGTTTCAAAACGACCGGATTTGAAGTCAAGGAATTCAACGTGCATGTTTTGTTGAATTGTTTCATCAAGCGCATGTGACCCAAAAATAGATTGAGTGCCCTCCAAAGATGCACATCGTGAGTTGCGAATCTACTTTGAGCACGTTTAGTCCACCCAACAGCGTGGCGTAGTTTCCCCTTGTGTCGAGGCTGACATTTTCTCGAAGATACACTGCTTGGCCTTGCTGAGCAAGGTTGGCTGTAAGATTTGCAAGGGCAGGGCTGAGACTGCGGCATGTTTCAGACAGTCGCTCGTGAAGCATTTGGTTGGGTACAATCAGTTGTGTTGGTGTTGATATGTTTTGATTATCGTTTGATGGTTTGGTGTTTGGTCACTTGATCCTGCCTGCTAGGCTGGATTTGGTTTGTTTATGTCTAGTTCACATTTGCGCTGGTGATTCTCCATCACATCCCATGCACGAGTCGTTTGCGGGGGCGGCCCCCTTGGAAGGATAGTCGGCCCCAAAATAACTCATCGGTGCCCGGAGCTTCGTCCAATTGTCCAAGAAGACGACCTCTCTTCGACTCCTCAACCCCGTAAAGTCCTTAACAGTCTTTTTGCTTTTAAAAAGGATTTCTTACTTAATGCCACTAAGAAAGTACTCACCTGAAGCGCAGAGAAAGGACGCCAACTCCAGCCATGCAGAGCTGGTTTTTCTGCCAACTCCTGCCACCCGGTCCGCCGCCAGGTGCCCTTTGCGGAGGATCAGAGTTCCCCAGCGGGCGTGGAGGGGACGCCTGGTGGGCGAAGCCGGGGTGATGAGCGGTTCCAAAAGGGGGTGATCCTACGGCGCCTTAAGAGGACCGCAACATGTTGAAGTTTAAATGATGGAATTGAAATGTCATGCAGAAACTTATAGACCATTATAGACCTTTTTGAATGTCATGCGGATTTGGATCGATTTGGTCCAGAGAGGAATTTCTGCTACAGACCGACCTGGTTCAGATGCACCTTTTTGGCAGCTTACCACCTCCATGCTAAGTTCTCCACGGAAGTACGTTCTCCACCGCGATCTCCTTGGGTCGTTGCGCAACGCCCCAGGTGACGCGGCACCTGCGCACCCGCTGGCTGCAGCTGCTGCAGCTTTCGCTCGGGGAACCCTGCTGCAGCTGCGACGAAGGGCGGTTTCCCGTGGAGGAAAGTGATTTCAAGACTCAAAGACCTGACAGATGGACCGGAAGTTGGGGCCATTCCACCTTTATCAAACAAACACAAGGGTGGCGGTCCTCAAAATGGGGGCGGCCCAGGAGAGCTTGAAAAGCGAAAGGTCTATGTTTCTGTAATTCCCTCATACGTATGAAGAATGAAAACATCCAGATCCAGGTCTTCCTTTTCCCTTTGCAAAACCCTTCAAGCAAAATTATTCGATAGTCTTCGCTTGTCAAGTTTCCATCAGACTAAGAGTCAGAGCTATAAAGATCGAAAGGTGATGTCGCTGTGGCATGCGGTTGACGAGGCCTTGGAGGAAAGTCCGGTTGATTCTACTGCATGGTTACCAAAGGACCAAATATTCAAATTCCTCCCATGGGTGCAGTTTGGTGGTAGGAAGATGTACAAAATATAGGGTGCAATTTCAACACACAGGGAATAGCTGCCAGAACTTCTCCAGGCCCCTATCCTGCGAGTACCAGCACACCTTCTTGATCCTTTTTGTTTGCTGGCCGTAATTTACCTAATGTGACATGGTCACAAGGCCACTGGGGGGAGAATCTCGGCTCTTTTTTTAGTTTTGGCATGCTCAGCACTCAACGCAGTTGCACTGGATCAACGCATGTTTGAAGTCTCCAGCTGTGGAAAGTTTAATCAACAAAGTATGTTTCTCTCCTACTTGGCAAAGCCACAAAAGACTCCATGCCGTGAGCTCGTGCCCACATCGCACTTGGCACATCTCGTTGCACATCTTCGTCTTCACATTTGGAAGACACTTTGGATTTCACAGCCTGTGGCAACAGTGTTTCTGCCCAAACGTCCACACTGGCGCTGTATCCTGACGGGGCGCATGCTTGGCGGAAAGTAGCACCGGATTTTCTGCTACTAGGTAGTGAGTGTGGAGGTGCTCAAAGCTTGGATGCGGCGAACAATTGAAACGCAGAGTGCTTTGATGGCTGCAGCGTCGCAATACGAAAAGTCAGAATGACCTGACACACTTAAAGTCTTGGTTGAAGAGCTGGCCAAGCCGTGTGCACCCGATGAATACAACAAAACAAAACAAAGCAATTCCGTATACAGTGATGTTGGAGGCAAACCGATTTGCATGACAGGTTCCTTCCACTGTGATTCACATGAGCAACGTGCTAAAGGTCGGCACCTAGCCCTGCGACGGTACACATTTTGGAATCTATTTTTGCCGATTGACACTGTTGACACTAGACACAGCAGATGTCCAAGGTTCTCTCACTCGACGCTACTTCCTACTGCCACTACTACTACTACTACCACTACTACCACTACTACCACTACTACTACTACTACTACCACTACCACTACTGCTACTGCTACTACTACTACTACTACTTTTCCCACTACGACTACGACTACTACTGCTACTCCTACTACTACTACTACTATTACTACTACTGCGACTGCGACTGCGACTGCGACTGCGACTGCGACTACGACTACGACTACGACTACCACGACGACGACTACGCATTTGCAATACCAACTTGCACAACATTTTGCACATAGACGATACCTCCCCAACAAAAATCACAAAAGGACTATAACAAAAGATAACTTCAAATTAGGTGACCCCTAGTTTTGCCGGTCGCTCGACATGTTCTTGTTGTTGTCATCGCCCACAGCGTTCTCAGATCGTTGTGTCCACTATTTTGGTCAGTTTTGGAGCCGTTTAAAGAATAAATAAGACAATCTACGTGCCAATTTGCTTTCAACAGTTCGTTTCAATATTCACCAATTTTTTGGAGGGGCTGTAGATGCTTCTGCCACAAGCAAGTCTCAAGGTCCGCTGAAACCACATTCCAAATGAACACTAGAGTCTCGAGTGCTTTGACCCACACTGGACTGTGGGGAACATGCTGAGGCTCTACGACGTGGATCCTGCGCAATATGCCGGGCGGCCCATGACGTGTTTTTTCTTGATGGGATAGACTTCAGGCTGGGGAGGGTTCAAAACAATTTGGTGTTGATTTTGCCCACAGAAGCCCGTATTATGACTCACGAAGAAGAACAACCATCTCATTTCACGGTGCTCCAAAGTTGAGTTCAGTCTTTTCATTTTGTGGCACTATGTTTCTCAAAACTGGGGGAGGTCAGGTTCATCCGTGCATGTACAGTGTAGAGCCTTTTTGTTTCCGCAGGATGTTGTTTGCATGTTTGAACCGCGCGTCGTTTGCCAAGGAACTGAGCTTGATGTGCAGCCCGTCCCACTTCGAATTTCTGGAGTCTTGGCTGTATCACTAAGGATATGGTTTCGGCAAATGTTATAAATTGTTGAAACATAGGCACTCCTAGATTCACCATGGCACCTGACAAATGGCTGGAGGGGTTTCAGATCTATTATATTTTATGTTAAGTTGTATGATTTATGGCCAGAGCCTGCCCTCAGGTCGATCCCTGTTAGTTGGTTTTTAGGTACCCTGTGTGATGAGAGCAGCAACATGGCGGTCAATCGTTTTACATCAATTCAGTGCGAGATCCCCTTGGATCCAGCCACCCGGCCCTTGGATCCATGGCACCAGAGACAGCAGTCAGGTCAGACATCATCTATCCGATGCGAGACTCCTATGAGGAGTCCAGATAGACACTCAAAATCCGTCATCACCAGATAGACTCTCCGGTCTCCGGTCTCATCTGTTCGACCGGCACCCCGCGCGCCACGTGGCGTGGCGAACTCGCCCGATGGGTTTGGTGAACAGCCGAGGGTTGGCTGTTGCGAGCCATGGAGGCGCCGGGCGCGCGGAACGGCGCATATCGATGCATATCCGAACTCCGGAACAAGTTCCGAGTGGTGCAAAAACAAGCACCGCAGACCAGTTGATGAAAAGAAACATCCTCTTTCCATTAAGAGGTTGTTGATTTGAAGCTGTCCATATATCGGAGGGATGTTTGACAATACGAGCTCCTGCTCAACATGAAGTACCTATCTCAATGGTTCTTGCGTGAAACTTGCCATCCCAACCCCACCATGCCAAGATGCCAGAAAATGTGAGCAGCATCGCTCGAGAAGATGGCATAACGAATCGAATGAATCAATGACGAATAAATTTACATTTCTTGTAGCAGTAGCACCTTTGGCGAGAAACCTATGAGTGTGGACATATGTAAATTATCTCACCCAGCCCAGCACACACACTCTCTCTTTCTAGCAGCTGCGGTCCATTGGTGGTATTTTTGAATTGAGCTTTCAGCTTTGTCCCCTCGCTTCAGCCCACTCACACAACCAAGCCAGCACAGCTGCCCTTGCAGCTGCTTCTGTCAAAGAAGCACGACCAGCTTTACGATTCCCCAAAGGTGCTGCAGCACCTGACGACCCCGATGGCCCTGAAGACAAACTCGGATCAAATGACCTGGAGTGAGTTGCCTTGTTCTTCCATTTTTCACCATGAGGTAAGGACCCTTGAACATATGGAGAACCAGCGCCCTGGTAGACGGCAATGGAGCACCCTGCAGGCACGGCTAGGCTGCTCAAGTCTGGCCTTGCATCCAGCTGCACAAAGGGCTCTGGCAAGGTCTCTGACACATGCTGCTCTCCACCACAGGGTTCCTCCATCGTCCTGGCTCTCTTGGCAGGCGGACTGCTTGCTCTTGGTGAAGCGGCTTTGGCTGTCCCATTGCTCTTTTGGTTCAGCTCAGAACTCTCCAAGATCTTGCTCAACAGTTCCGCCTCACATCGTGAGTCCAGCTCAGGAGGTTCATGATCAGACTGGTCACCCTCATCCTCTCTCGACCCTGGCTTGCTTTCTCTTTGAAAAATGCCAAGATGTTTGCCTTGGCCTCTTCCGAGTAGCAAAAATGATCCAGCAGCTTCCCAACTCGAAGTTTGTTGGTGCAATTCCCAGGAAGCGCCACCCCACACAAGGTACACAAGCCTTTCAAGCACTCTGCTGATAATCCTCAGGCAACTATGATTGACATTCAACATCAAACACAAAGCGACAACCATTGAGGCAGCAGTCATAGTTTCAAAGTAAACCACAAATGAACTGTCTTGAAACAGCACAAAAACACATATGCCAAATGAAAAGACATACATCAAGAGTCTGTGCGCATACTTCTCAAGAGCTGTGTTCACCCAGTGGCACTGCTGGCTGCAGCTCCAATCTAAACTCAATGGTTTGGTCCTGCTCCACCAGCTTTGGTGTGTAAGGAACGAAGCTCACATCCAGCGGCTTTTCCATGATGATGTCCTGTAGGGCAAAACCAAATCCTATGATCTAGTCGACGCCCATGTTTGGTCATGAAACATATTTGACTGAACACCTAAACCCAAGAAATATTTAGTCGCAAATTGCATTGAAGCACCCGCTCTGATCCTGCATGTCCCAAGACAACACATTGATGCGAGCCCACAATGCCCCATCTTCGTCAAGGATTTGCAGAGGCCATGCCTTCAGGTGAACATATGGTGCATCAAAGACCAAGAAGTGCTTCTCCCCAATGTGCAGCACCTGTACAAATCAAATCAAACACTGCACTGTCCAAGGTTCTTATCGCAAAAAACAGGTCCAGTTAAATTGGTTTCCACCGAATTGAATCCAATATTGGAACACTCAGCAGACAACACACATTGTATATCAGATCCGATATTTTACCTTCTGACATTAGAAACACCTTCTGCTCCCAGTCTGCTCCCAGTCTACAACATTGAACCCAAGGAAAGGTGAGGTTTAAGGATTAAGGAAAGGTAGGGCTTAAGATTGCGACTTGCCAAGCTTTAGAATACTGCACTTTTAGAACCAGCGTACACATATATAGTTGAAGACAAATTCAATATATATGTAAAGGATCACCACCTCCCAACCCCAGCCACAACAATGAGCCATTAAACAATTCGGCACCTGCCCACTTCGCGCCAACTGGGCGGTCCAAAAGTGCGTATGGCATCCATCAGTGGCTTTCATAGCTGACCAAATGTTGAGACACTTTCTGGTGAGATGATGTGGGGAAATTGTGGCCGCTCGGATCATTGAGTTGAAGCCAACTAGTCCTGTATCACTGGCACATGCCCTTCCAGAATCAAAGACGGCTTTCTTGATGAACTGAGAAGGCTTGATGCCATTGAAGTCCAAGTCGGTGGGAGTCTTGAACTCCTTGTACCGCTCATTGAGTCCTTTGCAGCTGACAGCCTGCAGCTGCTCCACCGAAATCTCCTGGCGCTGCTGCTTTGATTCTCCCAAGCGGTCATGTCTAAATGCAGCATCAGCCCCCAAAGTTGAACATGGTTCTGGGAACCAGGCTGCCACACGTTCTCGAAGATCACTGGTGCATTGCCAACCTACCTCTTCACATGCAGTCATGATTTCTCGGTAGGCAAACCAGGACAAGTGAGGAACCATTTTACATGGATATTGTCGGTGACATTGACCACTCTTCTCCAAGGACAAGAGAAAAAGCCACTCACGCTTCATCTCGCAGAGGGTCTCATCAGTCAACTTCCTGTCTCCACTCAGAAGCAAAAAGAACTTCCAAGGAAAGTGCTGGTACAGGAGACCAAACTCACAAAAGTGGCGGATGACTGCAATCACAAAGCGCAGGTGCACAGACACGACAAACTCAGTGTCCCCATCACAGCCCTTGCACACATCCCTCACATGGTTGATCCCCAAAGACGATTCCAGTGTCTGCCGGCAGAGTTCAGCCCACTGAGTGCACATAAAACGAAGAACTCGAGGCTGAGCGCCAGGAGCAACATCGCTCTTCACCTGTGCAACAAATGAATCTGGCAAATGCAACAGATGAATCTAGCAAATGAACCTAGCAAGAGGAGCTATTGTATATATATATATAGCCAACCCCTCCTAATTGAAGCGTGAACCAAAAGGAACATGTTGTTCCAGCAGCATTTTCTTTTTCAAAGTTCACTCAGCTCTGGAAAGCAGGTGCCTCCTGAGCCTGGAATGTCCGAAAGGGAAGCAGGCAATACATGGCCGTCTTTGCATGTGCCAACGATGTGGGGCTCACCAAAACCTGGCTGACTGCTAATACAATAGACTGACTTGTCACTCACCCCAAAAATTCTTCATTATGATTGATTGAAGCATCTCAAACATTTGAAGCATAAGAGCAGCCTGCATTGGGAAATCAAATAAGAAGGAACTTCCAAAGTTGGAAAGGCCAACATTTTTGCCTAGCTACTCGAAGAACTCGAGGAAGTATCTTCTCAGACTCTTTCTTATTCGATGAGTTCTTCTCTGACTGCTGCAGTTGCTCCAATTGCCCAGCCAGCGCAGCGAAAGGTGAAATGCCTTCTAATGCAAGTGCCATCAAATGAAAGAACAATCGCATGTGCCAAGTGCGATGAAGCTTGGAGAAACTGTCAACCCAATCGCACCACCTTCCCAACTTGTGTTGGCCTCCAGTGCGGTATCCCCCCTTCGCGAAGTTGCACAATACCTCCTTCAGCTCAGCCTGCGTAGTTGTAGGCGACAAGGAAAGGTCATCTATGATCCCTGGTCCACATATGTCTAGCAAGACATGGGGTAAGGGAAGCAAATGAACCAAGCGATGGGCATCCTTCATCCTCCTTCCAAACATTCCAGAATTCCATGGAGCTTGCTCACTTTTGAGGATCAGAAGAGACTCCTTCATGGCAAGGTACACCTCGTCCACATCATTCATTGCAAGCATTTCTTCTCGATGCAGCTTATGACAGGTGTCTCTGTGACAGAGCATGGCGATGCCACTGTTGGCCAAAGCAATTGCTGAACCTGTTTCCGCTTCATCGGTAAGACTGCTAAAACGGACAGTGGTGTCAGGCATATTGCTAGGGACTGTGCACTGCCAGGTGGTTTTCTTGGTGACCGAATTCCAGTAGTAAGCCCTGGGGGTGCCACTCTCATCCACTACATGGCAACGCACCTCACACTGCATTGGGGGTCTGAGAGGAATCATTGGCTCACCATCACCAAGACGCAGCTTCAGAAGATAGTCCAGGCTTTGGTTGAGAGCAAGAACTTTGCGTCTTGTTGGCGCCTTCTGCTGAGCACACAGGACAGTCTCCTTGGAGGGGAGCTCCTGCTTGGTAAGTTGGTGCAAAGGTACTTCCACATCAACATCCTGGATTGCGAGCAGCAGCTCCTCAGGGCCCTTTTCATATGGCTGCTTCAAAGCAGGAATGGTTGAGCAAGGAGCACAGCATACAACACCATCGGAAGCGATGTGAATGGACATGATCTCAGATGTTGACAGGCTTGACAGCTTGACACAAAAAGCAAAAGTGAGCAAACTAATTAAACAAAGCCTTGCAAACACAGTTAACAGTTAGGACTCTAGGACAGTGACAAATAGCGAGCAAAAGAAATCAAGGCAAAAGCAGGCAAGCGGCATTCCACTTTCCAACACAGGCACAGTCAAAGTAGAAGGCGATGTGTTTGTAGACCTGCTTTGACATGACTGAAGTCATCATCTCCGATGCACAAGACATGTAGGCGGTCACATACTGGCAAGCAGCTGAAATCGCCGAGGAACTGTTTTTGCTTCCTGGCACTCCCTGCAGCTCCTTGCACTCAGAGCTTTTGAACCCCTGCACAAAGCCAGTAGCTTTGCACAAGAACCGTTTGATGAGCTCAACACGAAGGAGGTCAGCTGCCTGTGTTCTTGTTTTCCCAGCACTCCAGAGGGCCAGCTCTGACCCACCTAGACGCAAAGCAGATGCCTGAGACGACACTCGGACAGATCCATCTGAGAGAGACAACTCCAACCTTTGCGCAACCAGGTGCAGCAGCCTCTTCTGCACCCTAATCAGGTCCAATCCTGGAATGCCCGAAGGATCACCTACTGGTTGCCGAAGCAACCAGAACAACAGGTCAGCCACATTCACGATACCCATTTGGTGTCTTGCTCCACCAAGTGCAGTTGTGTTCTCCCACCTCAAAGGAAAGGGTGAGAACAAAGGCAGTCATATTTAATAGTCAAACAACAAATCAAAAGCACTGCAAAAGCTTTGGGCACAACTGTCCGCCTGGTCTTCATAATGGCCTTGCCATTGGTCCCACGAAGCCTTTCCCAAAGAGCATTCAAGGAGACACAGCCATCTTCCACATCCAAGACAAGGTCAGGCAGGAGGGACAAACCTGAGGGCCACGAAGTTTTGGAAACCATTGCGCGTAGCAACTTCACGATTTTGCATTGCACAGGACTAGCGAGACCACGGATCTGACAAAGCACACCACACACCACAAGGACTCCCAAGCTAGTTGCGCAGTCATACTTGAGGCCAGGCAAGGAAGACGAGTCCAAATTGCCCTTGTAGCTGCTTGGGCGTAGGATGTGTTTCATGGCAACAGCCCATGTCTCACAAGCTGACTTGATGGACTGAAAGTTCTTGCCCCACCACTGGTACCACTTGGTTTGCATGTCCAGCTCTCGCCAAACATCAAGCATCATCCAAACCAACTCATAGCCATCCAAATTGTGCTTGGAGGTGGGAGTCACCTGCCAGGGAGCAAACATTGTGAGTCAGCCGAATCATTCATAAGGGTCACAATTTACCAAACACCAAAGACGACAGCTAGACAAGTTGCACACAGACCATGCCAGAGCCATATCCTCAAACCAACGGCAGGCACTTTTCAATCAGCCAGGCTGCAACAAAACTCAAGTGGAACCTGCAGACGGATTCTGGTGACCGGTCTGCGCCACCATCATGGACACCGCATTGTCAAATTGGTTCGATTCAACCAGCCACACAATTCTGTTGGACCAGTTCCTGAGACATTGCAGCCAGACCAAGTCTCCAGACTGCATTTGGCCACTCAGAGTATCGAAGAGAGCATGTAAAGCAGCGAACAGGCGCTCCATTTTCAATCCCATTGGCACACGATTGCCAAGTTGCCACTGGCTAATTTGTTCACTGTTGTTTACACTCACCTCCTCTTGAAGTTGGGTCACCTGAGAAGCCAACAGTTCAGGTTGACCCTGAGAAGCAGATGCTTGCATCAATGGAAGCAAAGCTTCAAGTTCACTGCAACCCAGAGCATCCAAGATTTGTGCAGGAGCCAAGTCCACGAAGGAGTACGTAACAACCATCTCCACTGATAGGTCATGGGGAAGGTTCTTCAGAACCTCTTTCAAACACATCACAGCACTGAGCATTGAAGATGCCAGCTGCTTGCCCTCCACTGCATCTCGCATGAGCACCAAGCAGAGACACTTGGCCATGTCAGTAGCCAAAGCACTCATGGCAAATGACAGAAAGACAGGAGACACGAGACAGCAGCTTAATGTGGAGAGCTTGATCGGCACAAATGGCAACATGTTTGCCCTCAACATGCAATGTTCATCACCCCTGACAAGTTACCTAGCACATTGGAATGCACCCCAGGCCTTGGCCAAGGTCATCGACGAGTCAACAGCAAGCTGCACATAGAGCACCTCATAGTGGATGGAATCAGGGTCCACATCATGTCCTCCTTTGAGTTTCTCCAAGCACTGCATGAAGGGAGACGGCGATGGAACAACGATCTCCCCAGGTCGAACAGCAAATTCACAGATAGGCCTGACCTCATTGAGGCACAAAGCTAGGGTCTCCTTTGTGATGACATGTCCAGCGAGGCTCTCGATGGGTTTCTTCTCGCGAACACACAAATCCAGCTTCTGCACGAAACGAGTAAATGTCTTCTCATCAGATGTATACCTGCGAAGAAGAGCAACCAACTGTAGCTGCTGGTCAGTTTGCTCCTGTTACTGGGCACCCAAATCATTGAGGTAACCAAACACAACGGTAGTCACAAACCTCAACCTCAGGCTTATACTGAGGCTGTCCCATGGGCTTTCACACTTGAGTTGATGAATGAACAAACAGCTGGGTTCAAACGCATCACAAAACACTCACACGTACTCCCAAACAACTCCTCATTGTTCGGCGTTAGAGCAATAAAGGGCACCATTGGCCCCACAGCTGCACTTGAGCTGGCACTCCCCCCAGCGCCAGCCATGATGAGTGTCCCAAACCTGATGAAGGACCAGGAGAGCAAAACGGTGAGTACTACAAAGTAATTAGTAGATTATCAGTGTGCAAACTTATTGCGGGCAATAGTAGTGCTATTGGTCACAGTATCCAATACTTAGACTCATTGAAGGAAAGTCATAGTCATAGTCTTACATATAAATCTATTTGGATATAGCTGGTGGATGCATTCAAGTGTTCTTGGCCATTCTATCCCCAATTAGTGCATTCAAGTGTTCTTGGCTATAGTTCTCCTGACCTGAAGCCAGCGCCAGACATCGCGCAACGCGCATCGCCCAGTGACCACAGAGTGAAATGAATTCCCACTGTTTCTCTATCCAGTTCACCCACAATCAAACATTTTCTCCAGTGACTAGTCTCTGCCCCAACTTTTTTTTTATTTTTTTGGTTTTGTTGAGATAGCTACCAACCCCGGAGATAGATACATAGTCCGTTTTGTCGACCCTTTGCAGGAATCATGCAACGTTACGGTCTCAATGTAACGTTTCCATCTCAATGTTTTCAAAAAAAACACGAAAAAAAAAGTGACAAACGCCAGCACGCAAGCTCGTTCATACTGAGGCAGTACGCAAGGTCTCCCTGTCATCGAGAAACGCTGGCAACGCGCAACGCGTTCATCGCGCTGCACCCTACTTCTACCAAAAATTCCCACTGTTTCACTAGTCCCCAGTGGACTCAAAAGCTGAAGTCTCAGGCTTGGTCTCAAGCTTGGCCCCAGGAGCGACATTGGTTTTGTCAGGCTCTGCAAACCGTGAGGCAGCAAAGGTATTCAGCACTTCCATGTAAACATCCTGCAAGATTGGAATGCTCCAGAAACCATGTTTATGAACATGTTAGCTGAATGGTAGTTAGTTACCGGCCCTGGTGAACACACACAGGCAGGCACTAGTGGAACAAGTATTTGGAACAAATCAAGCTGTCTCCTTGTTGTCCACCAAGACCTTCATCACTGCAGCTACACTCAGCTTGCCTGCCCAAGTCATTTGCCGGAAAATCTGCCCTCCTTCTGGTGTTTGGGTGAGCAAGGCAGCTGGACCCTTCTGCTTCTCAGGCTCCAAGCTGGTGAACTCCTCCAAAGCATCCATCAACTGCTGGGGAGTCCTCCAGCCATTGGCAGCAAGCCCTTGTGAGAAGAGTGAAATGTCCTGACATACAAGTTCAACAGCACACAGAAGCACAAGTATCTTGAAAGCTGACCTCCCAGACAAACTTGGCAAAAAGCAGCCTCAAAGCTGCTCATGTCAACTTCAAGTCTCCGATTGGCTCTTGAAGTGGGCATGGATTGGCTCTGCCAGCATCTCCAGCAACTCATCACTGATATGAGCGGCAGAACGTTTGGCATTCTCAGGGGTGAAGCGCTCACTCTGACCACGGAAGAGGTCAGAGTCATCATCCCCACTTGGGAGACGAGGATTCAATTTCCCACCAGGGAGGAAATCAGACATGTGCAAAGTAGTAGCGTCGCTGTCACTCTTGCCAGACCCTGCCTCCTCATCACTGCCATCAGGAGACTTCTCCTCATCACGAGTCTTTCGAGACTTTGAAGATCCCTTGGAGGAACTGGACCGAGCTCTCTTCTTCTCTTTCCCAGTCCTATGACACTTCTTGCGCTTCGTCCCAGATTCCTTCTTCCCAGATTCTTTCTTCTTCTTGAAGTAGTCACCAACAGATCCCCTGGAGCTCAAAGATTGGTTGAACTTATCCATCTCCTTCGACGCTTGCCCTTTCAACTCTGACACCTTCTTTGAAATCTCTGCGGATAGGGTTGAGTCACTTTTCAAGCGGCCCTGAACCTTGTGGCAGATGGACTTCCTCAAGGCAGCAAGGCTGTCGAACTGGACGATGGTGGTCTTGCCATTCTTGTCAGCCAAAGTCCTGACTGACTGAATGGCTGGTTATTTCAATATGCGAGAAGGCGGAACATCAGAAAACAATAGAAACACATTATATAGTATGGAAATAGCAGGAAGCAAACAGAAGACAATTGAATTTGAAATGCAGGTTAGCCAAGGCACTGAAGAAGCTGGAGCAGCCTTTTCTTCCAAGTAGACTCTGCAACGGTCTCGATTTGCACTGCCATTGACTTCTCACTGCTACGCTGGGACTTGTCAGCTGAAGCCTTCAGCTTGCTCCCCTCTCGACGGCGCAAAGCAAGCATTTCCCCACCCATCTCAAAGAGGTCAAGCACAGAGACTCCTGGTAGTGCAGGGTCTGGTGAAGCAACGATGAAGGCAACTTGCTCCTGAGATTCAAAGAGCAGCAAGGTAATAGTGAACCTCTTCAAGCACAAGTCCAACCCGAAGAAACCCTAAACCTTACTGGTGAACATGGACATTGAAATGAAGGAACAGCCGAGCATCAGCTGCAAGGTCTTCATACTTGAGAAGATCTTTCAGTCGAAGGTGTTTCGGCTTGAGGGATAGCTGCAAAGCTAGTTCCTGCAAGAACTCAGGCGAGTCATGTTCTGCAGGCTCTGATGAGGAAGAAGAAGAGCTTTTCTTCTTCTTGGACTTCTTTTTCTTTTTATCCTTCTTCTCAGTCCGAGAAGAGTCATTGGCAAGGATGCGCTGAGCCATGTTGACCTTCATACCATTCAACGACTCATCTAACATTGTCTCCATGGCAGACGGTGCATCCGAAGAAGAAGGGGTCCTGGTTGATGAACCAGCCCACTGCCACCACCAAAGTCTAGCTTCTTCTTCCCAGCCATGTTGATGGCAGGGCGAACTATCATTGACTGCAATACTACACCGTCACAAACATCTAAGCCAGCAGTCAATGCAAAAGGCAATTCAATGACCAAAAGTACAAGATCCTACCAACCACTTCTTTCAGCATTTCAGCACTGAATCCACAGACAGACTGGGACATCCAAAGTCGCCTTTTTTTCCTGGTGATGTCTCTTGCATAATGATGCCACAACACGCTTTTAAGAAAGCGTGTTCACAGAAGCATTTAGCCCCACAAACAATAAGGTAGACCAATGGTCCCGGTTTCCATTGCCAAATCAGGGCAATTAGTCAAAATCAAACCGTGAGGAAATAATCTCAGCTGCTCAATCATTTGCGTCCTGCATGCAAACAGACAGAGACTAAACGACCTGCAGAACAGCACAGCAAGGATGTAATGTAATGTAAAGTACCAAGCCAGGAAAACAGAGGGCAAAGCACTTCAATCGCTTGTGTTGTCACACACTTTTTTCAACTTGCCACATAGACAAGAATGAGCACCTGCCAAATAGCACTGACCAGAGCAAGAATGAACGAATGCATGCACTCTCTGTGTGTGTGTGAACCCACCTGGAAACATGTAAACAACCTTGCAGGCTGATGCAACAATACAAGCCCTTTTAACCAGACTTGCTGTCCATTGCATAACATATTGTAATTGTTCTGCACAGCGAAAAACCGTGTCCCTGTAACACAGCTCCTAAGAACGAAAGTGGGTGGACAGCCTGGCTCTCCATCCCAGCCAAAAATGAGTCTACTGTGAAACAACACCTTGGGTTTCAGAGATTGATTCACACACAGTCCTTGAAGTCTCAGCAGAGACTGATCTAAGCGCCTGGTCAACTCTCTTCAATTGCAAGCCCACATCCTCACCTCCTTGTCGGTTCCAAGCAAGACCATCCATCATGGCCACAAAGACAATTTTGGATAGCGCATTTTGTGCAACCCAGTCAGTGGACATTTCTCGAGAATCTTCCCAGTGCTCATCACATGAAGAGCTAGTTGCCACCTTTGCAAGCTTGGGAGATCTACTGCGACTGCATCGCAGCATGGCGTCACAGGAAACAAATGACCCAGGCGTACTGAGTAGGGACTGCCTACTTTGGACCTTTCAAACACACGCACACCAGAGACACACCAATGTGTGATTTGATGCCTGACCAAATGAGCCCTTGCAAATCAATGCAGTATTTGGACACGAGCTTCTGCTGGCACCTCCAGCCATTGAAGAAACTCCCAAAGTTGCAGAACCAAGATCCTGCATCAAGCAAAAAAGACACTGCGGAAGCAAGAAACCGTTCTCCAAAAACACCTGTAACAGCTCAAAAGTACACTATATCTTTTGGAAAGGTGATCCCGGTTCTTTCCAGGTTCAAATCCACGGGGCCGGTGGGGGGGGGGGTGAGGGTCAAACCCCCACGGTGGAGCGTGAATATCAACAATATACACTGGATCGACTCACAATCCAACAATGTCCACAAGAGCGATTGAACGAAGGTGAATGAGCTGCTTTTCACACGCAGTAAGTACCAATAGCCAAATGTTATGGCGTATAGTGCATTGCATAAGAGTATACATAACAGGAACCAAGTTCCGCCTCCCATCAATTGCAACCCACAAAAACTAGCAGATGTGCATCACTTGAGTTCATGCATGCTTACCATCAGTGATGATTGCATGCAAAGCAGGTTGATTGATTCCCATTCACTGCCAAACAAGTGGAACAGTCCTGCGCATGTAAACTCCAGCGGTCCGAGGCATCCACAGCGGCCACAAGGCAAACTTGCAAATGACTGCCACAAGTAGCAACGAATGAGGAGTCCCAGGTGTGCAGCAATCAGTTCTGTTCCACTAAGTACACAAAATGGTTGCACAATGCATTTGCTTCCTGCAAACAATCAATAACCGGCAAGAACCACTTGAATTGGATGATAGAAAGAACTTGCGAAACAGTGGATTGGGGGAGGTCACCTTGCCTCCTCCCATCACTAGGTTAATATATATATATATATATGTGAAAAAAGTGTACAGCCATATGTGCTTTGCAGCTTAGTAGATCTTACGAGAGTCCAACGAACAGCTGGTCCCAGGTTTGACAGCATTCTTGTGAACTGCCATTGGTTCATTGAGGCTCGAGCAAAGTATCATAGCTCAGCCACTTCAACAACTGCCTCACAGACAGTTGGTGTTTGGGATTGATGGCAACTCAATATAGCTGCAGCTCACTACTGAATACTGGTTTGGACACACTCCACCGATAAAATAAATGCGTACCTCCAATAACACGATCATCTCCACAGCAAGTAGCAGGCCCAAAAACCTCCAGTGCGATGAAGACAATGGCCAAACTCTTGCTGTGTGCTTGAACTTTCATCTAAGGGCAGTGCACTGCTGAAGCGACTCAGGAACATGCACCGGTGGAATACACGCCTGCAGGTCTGACTGGTCTTGAAAACAAGTTTATTCAACATAGCATTTCTGCATCCTAAGTTTGTGCAACACATCAGGCAGGCATCCCAACACAAGAAATGGCACGCCTGAGGAATGGTCATGTGCTGTGGCACCTGCCAAGTCTCACATGAACTGAGAAAGGGGTTTGGTACTGAACCACATTAAAAATAAGCAAATTAATCTTATCGATGAGCAGCTCAGTGTAAAACAATCTTGGTTGAGCATGTTGCTTTGTTTGGACTGGACAGCCTTGCTCAATCACAGGGCTTTGATAACAACTTGGAGTCCAACCGTGATAGATTGCCACGATCCACCCTTGCACAAACTCAAAAAGCTGATATGATACACGATAGAATCATGAAACAATTTGTGAGCACAAAGACTCAAAGGCCTGAGTTCCGAAAAGAAGGAGTCATTTCAAACATGACTGCATAGGGTAAGCCTCTTGGTCCCACTGGAATTTGCATTGGCACAGCACTGTCAGAACTGAATGTGTGACTTGAATCAAATCGAAAGATCACATCACTAGCTACAGTGTACACGCAATCATTGTTTCAGGACTGACTAGGCCACGCACCTTCCAAATGGGCTGCGGCTTCCAAACAAAATGTCGCAAGGAAACAGCTGCAGCAGCAAAGGACATTCGAGACATGCAAAGTCAAGTGCACATCACTGTACCAAACAGAACTAAACGCAAAGACTGCTGAGTGAGAGAGAGCTCAGTCAGTCCTTTGAATTTCTTCCTGGCAGCGCCATTGGAACTAGGGCCATCGGACCTATCCCCATTGGCCTTCCAGGTAGCTGCGAGCAAAAAAACTTCTTAGTTAGCCCTGAACAGACCCAGATGCCTGCAACATCTGAAGAACAGTGCGGCGTACTTGGGAGGATGGGGTTCCTCCAGATGAACTCGAAGACTGCTGCGGACTCTCCTCCTCCAAGAATCCAAGCCATCCAGGATCTTGGTCGTATGGCCGAAGAACATGAGCAGAGTCCTCCAACAAGAGAAGAGAAAGAAAGAAACAACCCAAATCGCAAAGTGGAGGGAAACATCTTCTGAACACCAAACATTTCCTTTAGGCAACTAACCCTGTCAGGCAAGCTAATGGTACCTGGTGCTGGCAAATCTCGAACCATTTGGGCAGCAAACCCCTGTAATGCTGTCATGCAATCAGGGCCCATGTTCCCAAAGCGCTTATATGTCTCATGGCAGAATCGTACTGCTTCTCCAAAAGCATTTGGATAGGCTGAAGAGCTCCCCATTGCATGCCTTTGGCCTGAGGTCCACCTTACACGCCAATGGCAATGCATTCTGGAAAAGGATGGGCTTCCTCCAGTAGTACCAATATTCACAACTTAAAGTAGTCACCACCTGACACATATTGCCAGTATTTGGGCGATATGCCCCTAGAAAAACAATCACATGAATTACAAACTAGACAAATATGATGCCATAAAGCCATTGAGGAGCCTTGCACCTTTCTTCATGAGCTGCACAGATGATCGATTGCGTGTGTCTGGCCAAGCCAGGCGATGGACCTCCTGAAGAAGTGATAGTGCAGGCCAACGCCCACGCAGCTCCAGAGGCTTCGCAGACAGCCCACCAAACGTCCTCAAGTAGGCAACAGTGCGGTGTGGAGCATTTGCAATTCCAGGAACAATGAACTGCCGACCCACTTGAGCAGCAATAGCCGGGTACAGGAAGATGAGCGAATTCAACTCAGATAGGCAGATCTAGCGGGCAAGCATTTATGAAGCACAAGTACTACAGTACCCCTCCATGAAAAACTTCACGTTCTGCCAGTTGCCTTAACATTTAAAAAAGAGCTTACACTTCAAACAAGATTCAACCATTTTCTCCCAAAACACAAATTCCTCTTCACAAATAAACTGCTAGATTCTTGCTTAGATGCTGGGTTCTCAATCAGCCACGAAAGGCCCAGCCATTCACAAAGTGGCACAATCACTGTTCCAACCAGTTCTGCTGTGGCATTTCCTGTGCGGACAAAAGGCGCAGCCTCATTTCCATAGATCTTGTCCTCAGTAAGCAGGGACAACGGCCCAGGAATGACAGCCAAACTTGTCCAATCACCCTGAACCTCCTCCTGAAATCCTAAACCCCGGTGACCAGGAAAATTGCAAACAAATTCTGGTCGGTTCAAGTGGCCGGTTTTCTTCCACTTGTATGTGTGCTCACAAAACGTAGAAAAGAACTGCAGGTTGGCTCCACAACTGCGAGACCACCCCACACAGTGAAGACCAGCATCATGGCCATCTCCTTGATGCCATCCTCATGGTGGCAATTGTGCTTCGAATCCCTGCGAATGTCAAAGGTGTTGGAAGCGGCAATTGCCCCCACACCACCAAATATTTCACAGTACTCAAAGGTTTCCTGGCCGGCTTTCTTCAGCAGCTGCTCACGATCTCGCCGACCTAGTCTAGCTAGAAGGGAAGTAACGAGAATCAACTCTACCAGCCCTCACAAATTATAAACCGCAACATCAGGCAAAGATCTCCAGGAAACTCTCCCAACCCATAGTAAGTTTCAAAGGTTGCCATGTTCCACTTCAAGAGGCCCTGCTCATGTGCAAGGAAAGGCCAAACAGTGCAAAGCCATGCTTGGATCTGAAGGAATGTCATAACTGGTGCCCGGACCATGGCAACCACTCGAAACTAAAGATCCCAGCACTAAGAGCAAAATTAAACAGCTGCCGGTGCAGCCAATCCTTGAACAAGCACTCCTATCTAGATAGGAGAGACACGGCGTGGTTTTGCTCCACATTCCTGAGATAGACACCTGACAACTGAAAGTACGCAAATCTGATAGTATGTGCACAAATCCCCCCGAATATATGGAGATGCTTGAGGATGTGGCAAATCGAAAGAGGGATGGCGGGTTTATCCATCAACGGTCAACGTGAGTTTCCCAAACACGTACTCACCCTCCGGAATTTGAACTATTTTGGGGCTCCTTTTCAGCCCCCTCCTTCAAAGATGCTGATGAACCAAGAATGTGTTTGTGGGTTTGTGCATGTTTTGGACTGAAATCATCTACCCCCAGTTCTTTTGGAACCAGGAACCTGGCGGTTCTTTTGGAAGCGCATTACATATTGTTGAACCTCCGCTCCGGCAATAGCCTTTCCAAAACATGCCCGATGTTGACCGAGCCCCGCCATCAACCCGTGAACAAGACCGCCTTTGTCCGCAGGTCTTGTTGTGCCTGCCTCCCTTGGATGAGGAGGCACGCCTTTTGCGATGCATCTAGTGACCTATACCGGGGGTGGATGGGGATGGGTTGGCCATTCCAGGAACCGCCTCGCTTGATGTGAAATTCTGACAGAAGAATTGGGGAAGAATGAAATGCAAGCTGAATGGGGCCTGCACCATGTCCATCTTTCACCGAATTCTTGCGGACTTGGCTATCCGCACGATCCGAATTGCTGTGGGTCTTGGAGAAACATGAAGGCCCGACTCCTTGAGGCTCCACACAACGACCGAACCCACCTGTAACATACGACTGTGGCTCTGTGGCTGAGCTTATGAGTGATTGTTCCCTCCGGTACGATGGCCAACTGGGTGTCTACGGCCAAGCGCTGCGCTAAGCGGGATTTTGTTCAGGGGACAACATGTGTTTGACCCAGTAGCTACTCACTACTGTAGGTGACGGTGGAAAGAACATGGATTTTGGCTGGGCTCCACCTAGTCCTGTTGAACCGATGTGATTGTCACAACTGGTGGAGAAATCTACACCCCCAAAAAGCCAACATGAAATCTGCAAGGATGGTATTATCCTTGCCCGCTCCATTGTTTGTGGTCAGCTTATCTCCCTAAAAGCCACCTGCTTGGTGGAACGCAAAACAACACCTGTCCAGTCGGCTGGAGCAAGCAAGCGCGCCTGGTGGCCGAGCCTGAACTGGACAGGGCCAGCTCGGTAGGGGTCAGCCGGGCAGCGGGATGCGCTCTGTTAACATGGTTGCAGGTGCTACACAGATGAGTGCGTCTTCCGTCTTTTTGTGGATAGTCCTCCAATTATTAAGACATGACACGTTAATGGTCGTGCTCCTGACACCTTGATATCTGAACTTGTTTGTAGCTCTTGGCGCATCGATGTGGCCAACGCTGGTATGATCTATGCAGAAGCCAGGAAGGCATTTTCCAGCGACGGCCTTTCTTGCAAAGGGATCCGCAGGGGTATGATTTCTGCAGAACATCTCCGATGCTCGGGACACGCACTCGTCACAGCGTGCTCCAGATATCTCCAGATAAGGCCTCGGCGGTCTTCAAGGGTCTGGATCAGGACGGGCCACACCGTGAGGGGTCGAGCGAGGCTGACCACACCGGTGGGGGCCGAGCGTTGCTGAGAGGTCCTTTTGGATCTTTTGGGCATTTGGCGGGACCAAATTCGAGGCGGACAACCAAAGCTTCTCAGGGCCCGTGTTCTTTACAGAGGAGCGATGTGAACAAAACATAATATAAGACATGTTATAGTTGAGCATTTATATAGTAAGCTTGGGTGTGTCATCAAGGGTTTGGCTGGCCATGTCATCCGACGAGTCAGAGCTCATCCTATTCCAGGTCATGTGGTGCTTACTGACCTGGGATCTTGAGAATTAAACTTGGTTCCAGGAACGACCGCGCGCAATCCACCTAATCAGCGGGTCCAACCAAGCAATGGAGTCCACGGGCAAAAATGACCTGCGATTGCACAAGGTGATTCTCATTTTGTCATTTTGGTGTTGGATTTTCCTCATCCTATAGATTGGGGTCAATCTAGACGCTGAATAAAACCAACCTATAGATGCTTAGCGGTCAACAAAGCCATTAACTGACGTTGAATGCATGCTGCACACCGGAATATAGACTTCTCATGTACAACTGCCTTGCCATCATGTTTGTTCGCTTGAATCACATGCTCCGCACCACTCAGCTGTTGGTCCACAGAAGTGTTTCGCGCACCGGTGGTGTTTGCCGTGATGGCGGGGCTTCAGTTCCCGGCCAATGAGAAGGGCGAGAGGCCTTCGGGGGCCGCTGAGCAATTGCGGAAGACAGCGGTTTGCGCCCGGTTTGGGTGGTTTCACCTACCGGTCCTCGAATAGTACCTGATGCAAAAGCTTGCATTCAGGCGAACATGTCCCACAGACAGGGCCTTCGATGGACTATGTTTTGATCAGCACGGGGCGTTCGTTGTGCAGAACAGCTCCCACGGCCGCTCCGCTCCCCTCCCGTCACCACCGCGAACCGTCACCGACGGAGTCGCGGTGTCGGCACGTGACCAGGTCGACCACCTCGTTCAACAAGGCGGTCTACAGCACGATGGCCAGCAGCCTTGGAGCCAAGGACCGTGGGCCGAAGGGCCTGACGAAAGGCAAGTTAAGCAAAACCCAGCTCGGGTGTTCGAGCATGTGGTCT
Organism: Siderastrea siderea; assembly: GCA_964030785.1. Lineage (NCBI taxonomy): Eukaryota > Metazoa > Cnidaria > Anthozoa > Scleractinia > Rhizangiidae > Siderastrea > Siderastrea siderea. Next base: position 3,567 of record CAXIQD010000283.1, on the reverse strand, counting down.
CTCTGGCCACTTGGGTTAAGGTGGGACTTGGAATGACTTGGAATGGGCCAGGAGCTGGTAAACTATGATTGTCCCGTGCTGTTTTCAGAGCTGAAGGATTGAAATACCGAGTGCTCTTTCATGTGTTCCCGGGCTCTATGTGGCACGGGGCCAACATCAAAGTCAGCTATGGCTCATATCTCAGCCTTTAGCTAGCCTGCTCAAACGCCAAGAGGGGCCTCCCTCGGCTACTGCCATGGGGCGTATACCAGACCCCTGCAAGAACATGGACCCTCAGTGGATCTGACACCGTGGAAGACCGACCGTGAAAACCCATCCGATCGATCTGCTCGATGCTCGATGCTCAACCCGTCCTTGAATCCGTCCCTTCGACCGGGCGCAATCTCGAGCGCGCGAGACGCCAGGATTTGGAGGACAAGATCAAAGGAGAGAAGGATTGGAGACACAAGCACCTCGGTGGAGATGGCAATGGATCTGAAGACACATGAAGAGCGCAAACACAAGCCGTAGAGCGTCCCCGGTCCCTGGGATTTGTTTGGTGTTTTCGGATATGTGTTAACGTTCAACTGGTCAACCAGCTTTCTACTTGGGATGATGTTTTTCAATGCTTTTCAAGTTTGCTGAACACATTTTTTTGTTGGGAAGTGTTTTTGGCAAGGTCTGGTTGATTCCTTCAAGCAAACCTCAGTGGAAAGTCTTGCCACTGGTGACGCCTTTTTTTGCATCAACAGTGGTTGCTGCGGATCGATAACCAGCCAGGTATTGCCTGCATTTGGATCAGCTAGTCGAGCAAACCCTGCTGCTCAAGGCCATGTGTTTGTGCAACTCGCGGATTTTGTGTTTTGCACATGTGTCCAAGATCTATGATATCAGATTCATGGATATTCATGGTGAAATCTCATGAAATCTCCAACCTTTCCTACACAGACACCGACCGATCTGCGCAGATGGTTGCGCCCAACTGGAAGCAGTTCGAAGGTCCCAACGTCAATACTATAATTTGTGCATCAGAACCAAGACTGCATAAGACTTCCAGGTCTACTTTACAATAGATTTTGCTTGCAACAGGGCGGTTGTTGTACTTGTCTCGATAGATTGCAGCATATGACATATGGATCATCCACAGCTTGGACACCGGGTTCTTGGTCCGCCTTTTGGGCTGCCCAAGTTTGGTCTATTTTGTTTTTCTTTGCCAAACTAGCAGCTCAGTAACTCAGTAGCTGAGAATTTACCTCCACCTTTGTGGGAAGGACTCCGCAAAGCTGCAAGAAGTTCTCAGCAAGGGCTTGGAGAAAGCTTTGGCCTCAGCAATTCTCAGCATATGCTGTGAGGAAAGGGCTGGTAGGCAGGTGTTGTGAGAATGGCGGGCTGTTCGTGGAGAGTCGTTTCATGTCATTTGCAATTGCCCCTCCAAATACGGGTCAGCCCCAAATCTGGACAGATAGGATTCTGAGACTCCAAAGTGAAGCCAGAGCTTTGGATGAATCCTTGGGAACAGGTTTTCGGCAAAAGGCTTTTCTAAGTGAATGCTACGGGAAGCATGTTCTGACAGCAGAATTTGAGGTGATATTGTAGAACGTGCACATCAGCAATAAGAAAACAACAGCCATCAACCTAAAAGATGTATACGTTTTTCTTCTCTTGTAGACCAACACGTTTCGCAACCAGAGGCACGGGCCATGGACTTCGACGCGGGCAGTGGCCCAGTGCCCTTGAAAGACGCTTGAGTGCAGCAGTTTCATCGACGCTTGGCCTCCGCCCGACGATGAGTCCCCAGAGTCCGGGGCCGACGATGGGCCGAGTATCGAAGGCGAAGGAGTGGTGGCCCTCAGACGAAGGAGTCGATTACAAAACAGGTCCACGCCCAACACCTGAAACCATTGGTGGTAATGCCCTGCAGGCTTTGAATAGTCGTTCTTGCCGCCCTGCGAATGTGCCATAGGCTGATAAATCATGGGACAAGCTGTGCCATTCCTCCATCTCCATTGTTTTTTGAGATGATTTGAGTTTTGATTGAAGTTTGTTCATGCCTAACCGCAAAGCTGACGCTGGTGCCACTCGGTCTGATTTCGAGCATATCTCACGCCAGAGCACAAAACTGGGCATACAAAAAAACACTTATATGGAAGAGAAAGGGCATGAAAGGGCCCATAGATTCAGAAGTATTTTTTCATCCTCAGTCCCTAGGGGTCCAGTAGTACCTTCTCAGAAGGTACGACTGGACCCTCCTGTCACCTACATAGCAGTGTCTCCTTCCTCACCTTCTGAGAAGGACGACTGGATCCAACCACACATCCCCCAAATCGTCCCGCCCAGGAAGTTCACCACTGTCAAGGTGTGGTCAGCGTTATGTCAGGTGGACTCCCGGTTTGGAGATCTCAGAGTGGAGCTCAGAGATTCTCAAGAGTGGACTTAACAAGGTTAAACATTTGACATATTTTTGTTGCTTCATGATAAGAATCAACGATTCAGATAGCAATCCAGATGTATATCTGTTTGCTTCCTGCTCGCGTGAACATCGCATGAACATATCTTCCTTCCGGCGTGGGGGGTAGCTGCTTGAGGGCTGAATTCGAAGACGTGGAGACGTGGAGGACACGGCGACATCGTGAGTAAGAGAATAGAACAGCGTCACTGCAGACTTCATCAACATGGCATCCTGGAAGTTGAGAGTTGACATGAGTTGACAATACATATATATATAATATTATGTATATGTATATATATATTCTCCAGTCACGGTGGGTGTTTATTTTTTGGCAGGGGCGGATAGCATCGATTTGGTTGAGGATGTGTAGTGAACATCAGTTCATCCATGAAAATGACATTGAACAGATTCCCAAGTGCCTCCAAACCCATTGAAAAAACATTAAAGAACTATCATCCTTTTTCGCATCTTGAGTCTATCATTCGGCAGTCGTCGAAACGCGGGTGCGACATGAAAGAACTCTCCTTCCTCCTTCCAGCAAACCTGTCCCAGCCTGCGCCGGTGTCGAACTCGCCGTTTTTATCCAGATCTCGGGCACTGGCACGACGAGTCCAAGCTTCGTGTTGCCCTACAATGGGAAGGAACTCACAGGTGAGGCTTTGGAGAAACAATGCGACTCTTGGGAAAGATTGGAAAGATATGGCAAAGGATAGGGGATGGACGGCCAAAGTGCGTGTGTTTGTGTCAATAGGTGGGATTGGTGAAACATTGGTTTGCGGGGTGGAGGAGGTAGCTTAGCTAAGTTCAGTTTGTTGAGTTTTGTGTTTTCTTGGGGCTGTGTTGATTTTCAGGGGGTGGAAGAGATTTCACCTTCAGGGAGATTTTGGCTTTAGGTCTGGGCTGTTTGGGATTTGCTTCGGAGCGCAAGTCCGGATTTCGACGTGTTTGCAAGGGAAATTGGAGGGGACATGTTCTGCTTTTGGCTTTGATGGAGTGATAATGGCTTTCGGTGTGGGTTTGCCTGAGTATTAATTGCGTTACATTTGTTGTATCTTCATGAGGATTGGATTTGGATAGCGCCTGCTGCATCCAATGTCAGGACCCTTCTACTGCCATCAAGCAGGTCACTAGTGCTTCCG
>CAXIQD010000282.1:0-12000 GCA_964030785.1 Siderastrea siderea | reverse complement strand
CTTGCGGTGACTCGTATCTCTGGCGGGCTTGGGGTTAACAAGTTTGGGAACAAGAAAAGGCGACCCACCAGATAGAATTCTATTCAGGACAGTTTCACTGCACGTATAGAACGCTCGCCAAACGTACAGGAGTTCCAACGCTAAAAGCAGACAATCAGCTTCTGATGGGGGAGATTTCTTGTAAAGCGCCGCCTGATAACACAACAGGAAAATACAATTAATTTGAAACTTACTGTAACTTGTGTTTGATCAAAAAGGAAACAAAAGCAAAGTAGTAAACGCAAATGAGAGGAGTGGGGAAAAAGGGCGGATTTTTAAAATGACAGGGAGGTTTAAAGGTTTTTTCGGGATTTGAAATTTAAAATTTTGGTGCGTTTGGGGATGAGAGGGGGTCAAAATTTTGCCCAGTATATTTAATTTTTGGGTAGAAAGATTCTGGCAGGAATTTTTGCGGGGCAAGGTTAGATTTTAACAAGGTATTTTTTGGACTTGAAAAGGGCATAGTATTTTTTGCAGGATAAGTATTGAACCACCGGTAGCTTTATTAAGGATTTCGTTTTGACCCACAGTGATTTTTGTATCAAATTGTGGGTTTATTCCCACTCCTCACCACTTGTACATTTATACACCGTGACCCTGGAAGTAAACAAATCAATTTTAATGAGTATCGTTGGACCACCTATAAAACAAACTCGTCACACCTCAGCCAACAACTACAAACGCAAACGCGATACTAAAAAAGGGTAACCGGTTCCAAATGCGGGAAAACAGAAGTGTCAAGGTCATGATTGGTATTAGTGAAAAAAAAACAAAACGAACAAACAACATCAACAGCTTGTTTCTCCGGTTGGTTGGAGAATGTTACACGAGTTTTTGAACCAACTATTGCACTCAGAAAGTTCTTAACCAAAGCAAACATAATTGCCTGCACTTTTGCTCACAAATAAAAGCTAAGGGTTGATTGCTTTTTAAATCTGCTTCAACATTCAAGATTTTTTAAGGGAGGCACTTAATTGGAGTATCAGTTCATACAATGATTACGAAATTACCTACCTTCCTAACGAGAAAAATCTCCAGAGGTGTTTTCTTCTTGACAAATTTAGGAACTAATTTAAATTGTGCTTGAGCCTCTGTTGTGCTACCTAAAATACCTATTGTGACTGAAAGAAAAGAAAAAGAAAACAGAAGAATAATTAATTAAAGTCAAGGGCAACTGCCTTTCCATGAAAGAAAAAAAATCAGAGATTAATGCTCCATGCAGTCAAATAATTTAAGAAGCGTTAACTTCCATGACCTTATTAACTTCAGCTTAGACAACGAATGCTGTTAGCTAACTAAGGTTACATAGCTATCTGTTACTAACTAATGCCCTTACATAACATAGTTAGGGGTATTGTTTCATCAACCAATCACAGACCTTATTGCAAATGGTGCGGTGCACCAGTTCTCAACCTCTACTTTCATTGGTCCCTGATACCACCCCCAGGGGGGGGGGGGGGGGGGGCACTCCGGATTTCAAGTGACGGGGACGATGGATTTTTTTTTGGGTATGAAATTTTCGATTCCGGGATGTTTTTGGGTAAGAAAATTTGGCAAGTATCTTTTTTGGGTGGCTTGATCTAAGTAGGGATTTTTTGGGGGGTATTCAAAACAATCTGAAGATTTGTGGGAGTGCCAGCATATCCCGGCCACGTAGTTCTGCGAATAAAGTACAACCAAACTTGTTCTTGCCCAGGTGGTCTTGTTTAGAGTTGTCATTCATAATGTAACAGAAGATGTTCTTGGGTGTCCCTAGTGTTGTTAGAATAACTATTAGATGAGGAAAAGATAAAATCAGCTGGTATGAAGAATAAAAACAAACACAAATATTCAATTTCTAATGTTTTTTTTTTCGTGTTATATCATTTAATCCTTTCTGGAAGTTTTTAAGGCTTGGAAATTCAGCATGGGATTTTTTGGGGGTTAATTTTTGGTCCAGGGATTTTTTGGGGTTTTGTTGGAAGCCCTAGGGATTTTCTTGGGTTTTGATTTTTGCCCCCATTCGATCATCCCCATAACTTGAAACTCGGAGTACCCCCCTGGGATACCACCTGCACCTCTATTGTTTTCATGGTTAGGGCTATTGTTTCATCAACCAATCCCAGCACTTGTTGCAAACGGTGCGGATCGCCCCTTACACAAACAAGGTTAAATGAATAGTTTTCCCTATACAGCATATATCAACCTTTAAATACATCTTTTACAATATTTTAAGTTAAATCTCGTTCACCGAAGTGTCTTCCTCAGCATTTCGTTCTTGTGTCAGTCTTTGGAATTATCGACATAGTCTTCCTCAACAGTACATGAGACCTCTCCTGTTGCAAATGCATTCATTTCCTTCACTAAACTCTTTAAGCCCGGTCATAAAAATGCATATTCTCCTTATTGTTCTCCATACATTTCTTATGGATCTAGTAAGGATAATTTGTCTAAATATTAAGACTTCTCATCCTTGGTGATCACTTTCTTTATTCTCATCACTTGATTGTTTGAACAAGTAGTGATGATGCAAAGAGAAATTTCATTTTCGTCACTGTTACAGCTTAAAGGGTTAAACATTTACTTTGTCTTTTACCGTAATTTTCTTCATGCTGAAGTAGTCACAAAAATTATTTTCACTTAAAAAAGTACAAAGAAAAAGTCAAAACTATCTTTTAAAAGTGTTAACTATCTTGTCACCGATTTCAAAGTGACACCTTTCTGTGCTGTCTGTCTCTCTTTATTTTCTTCCATTTTGTACATGTAGGACACTACCCCATAGACTTTGTCAAAGTCCGTTTTTCGGCATAGGCGCGGTCTTGGCTTAAGAGAAGGACTTGTGGCAAGTCTAAGTACCCAATCAATTCAACCACCCCATTAACAAGATCAATATTTGCTTGCTTGTTGTAGTAACGATGTTCCACTATATAATAACTTGTAACATTTACCTCCACAGAGATAAGCATAGTAACTCTGTGACCACTTAGATTCTTCTTTCAACCTGGAAATTAACATGGATTTTGCATATTAGTATATACCAGACCACTGGATAGTGTTTTGTGCGCCCTCTTATTGGCCATTCAAACTCGGGATACTATCTGTTATTTACCTCCTAGCATCGTTCTGGATTTCGCACGTGAGTTTCGCCTCATTTGTCAGAAAAAAAGGAACTGTTTGGTGCTGGCTGTCGACTGGTTTGGTACATACTAAAGCAATATTATTCGCGGCGAGGTACCGGGGGTAAATATCTACCACTCTTCACTGACACTGAGGTGAATAATTGTTAATTATAGGTTTGCTCATTTGCTGTGATTTCTTTGGCCATAGGGTATCCTACAACAGTTGTGACAGTGTTGCAAATAATGTTCTTTCCTTGATTAGAAAGGACAATGTTTGACACACCCACCAGCTTCAGTCAGAAAAAAACATGTTTGAGGTAAATTTTTACTCATCTACAAAATGATGTTGGTAATTGAGACATTTGTCCAGACAGTACATGTATGTCCAACGAAAGCTGGAATTTCGTTGGACACATGGGCCACTTTTGATCTGCCGCTGCCTCATTACTGACTACTACATGCAGCTCTGTTGTCATTTCAGCTCACATTGCACTGATTTACCACCAGTTAATGTGGTGGTGAAAATCACTCGTTGTCAGAACAATCTATGGAAGTTTAAGTTATTAACAAACTGACGAACATACTTAAAAAATGCTGGAAGAGCATATTCCCACTCAAGTCTTAACATGTGACACCAACCTGAAAAAGCAAGATTGCAAACAAAAAAAAAGTTTCATAATCTTAACATTTATAGTGTACAGGTTCCATACATAAATGCTCATCTGCATATTACTTAAAAAACAGATTCCATTTGGCCGTGCGCATGTACTCTGACAATGTGCAGATGACGTCAAAACGTGGTAAGAAGAAAGAAGTACAGCTCATAATGTGACTGATGTTCTTACCACGTTTGGACATCTTCTTTGTGTTATCAGAGTGCACACGGAAAGTCAAATGGAATCTATTTGTTTTATACATTGTTTTGATATCAGTTATCCCACACAAAATTAGAAATATTTTTTAAAATCTTCGTAGTGATGATTTGCATGTGTACACAGACCTTTGCAGCTCATTAATATGTCATTCGTGCATCTGTAATCACAAACTCTCTTAAACCAATCAAAATGCTCATTTTACAAAACGAACTTACTAATAAACTTAGTGAACTGAAGCATTACTTAGTAACTGAACCATCGCTAGACGTAACTTCACCACATATATCATATTCACTAGTCTTGTACTCACCTATTTCATATTGACATATTAGAGCAATTTCTTTTTGTTCTGCAGCAAATCGCATGGCCTGGTGAAACTCATCCAGAGCTTCCCCTATGCAGCCCTAAGGAAGCAACAAAAATAAAAACAGAAGGAATAAAAATTTTCAACCATATAATAACTTCACATCAAGAGAGGATGCCTCACATTCAACCTTTAAAAACTGTACCCACTTCAGACCTACCGGTAGTTTCTGATCTGTATACTGTTCAAGTTAAGTCACCAGTGGGAGTTATTATTTTGTATTGATACACTCAGGGCCAAACCAACTGTGAATTCATTGGTTTACAAGAGTTTTCCTCCCTGGTAATAAGATGAAGTCACTCACAAGCTAAGGTGGCCTACACGAGCTGGAGCTTAACCCAGTTTCTGTACCATGAAGCAACTGAGAGTATTGCTACTCCCCCCTGGATGGGATGCTAGTCCATCGCAGGGTTACCCCCAGCAGTACGTCGCTGGTACCCATTTATACACCTGGGCAGAGAGAGACAACGTGAGGTAAAGTTTCTTGTCTAAGGAAACAACATGACGACAGGGACTGGTCCTCGAACCACCGACCCTAAGATCTGAAGTCCAACACGTTAACTACTACACCACTACGCCCCACCCTGGTAATACATATGGTTGCATCTTTTTCTTTGATTTCTGATTGTTGTTATGCCTTGACAGTCAACTTCACATTTCCTAGCCCACGTTAATCCTGCAAAATAGTTGCTCTCTTTAAAAGCTTGAGGAGGAGATGTTAAAGATCTGAAAGCAGGGGTACAAATGTATTTCCAGTTCGACTTGCCATATTCACTCTTGCTCCAGAGCTTTTGTTCTAAGGCTGTGTGCGATTGCCTGCTGAACCAGCTCATGCATAAATACCCAGTACTGACTCTCTTACATCCTATTACCTTAAGTCTTGATACCAGCCCCTTAAAAAACAGAAACACAGCAGAGCTGGGGTATTCCCGGTAAGACTCTTCTAAGATAGCAGTTGCATTTGCCAGACCTGTGAATTATCAGGAACATGCACTTTTAATGACAACCCGCTTAACCCTTTTAAGTACCAATAGTGATCAGCATCAAATTTCTCCTCATCATATCAGTGCATTATAACACATGAAGGTCATGAGAATTGGGGAAATGATCACCAAAGATGAATTATCTTGATGTCTTAACAAGTTCTCCCAATTACTACTCAATGACATGTATGGATCTCCAGTAAGGAGAATTTGAATAATGATGTAGGGGCTTAAAGAAAATGACAGCAGTTGCCTTGATGCATGGTCTACCACTAGGCATGACATGAAGAAAAACCCCTTGCAGTCGGCTCTTTACTTCTCTGTAAAAAGGTTGTTGTTATTAACATTTGAGTACACTTATGAAGTCTTAACATTTGACCATTTAAAAGAAAGCTACTGAGAAAACTGAACAGTACTTTCCTGAAGCATTGGTTATTATGCTGGACAAGGTGATTCTAACATTTGAGTCTGTGGATGAAATCCTCAGAAAAAGTAATAAGGCTATTGAATACTTTAGATAACCTGTTTCAGTGGAGTAGTTCACTCATTTTAAGCTTTTTTCCCCAACTTTTAAGAATTTTCCAAAGTATTTGATTGTATGCATTCTAAGGAAGTAAAACATTAAGTATCGTGTCCTTCCTAGCTTACATTCATATACATGTAAGTAAAAGGAAATTTCATTTGTCTTTATGTATTTACATGTACCTTCCTCATTGCTTCCTTCATCAAGAGCTACAAACGGTCGGATTACTGCATGATACCACAGAAGGGTGAGCCTGAAATGACATGGATTGGGTGCTAGTCCATCACAGGATACCCAACATAAAGTGACTAGGAGTATTGCTACTCTCCCTGGGTAGGATGCTAGTCCATCACAGGATACCCAACATAAAGTGACTAGGAGTATTACTACTCCCCCTGGAGGGGTGCTAGCCCATCACAGGATACCCAACATAAAGTGACTAGGAGTATTACTACTCTCCCTGGGTAGGATGCTAGTCCATCACAGGATACCCAACATAAAGTGATTAGGTGTTATACTACTACCCCGTGGATGGGACGCTAGTCTATCACATGCAGGATACCCAACATAATGTGACTGGGAGAATTACTGCTCCCCCTGGGTAGGATGCTAGTCCATCACAGGATACCCAACATAAAGTGACTAGGTGTAATACTACTCCCTGCTGGATGGGATGCTAGTCCATCACAGGGACCCCAGCATAAAGCGACTAGGTGATTACTACTCCCCCTAGATGGGATGCTAGGCTTGCCCTCAACTTCCTTGCACCATTGTGCTCTAATTTGCACTTCAGTGGTTGTGAAACTTCAAATTTCCATCAATCTGCTTGCAGGCTTCTGATCATCTGACTTAAAGTCCAATGTGTTAAAAAGTACATTACTGCAACCCCTCCAAGGCAACTTTAGCAAACTACAAAAATTAAGTAAATAAAATTATTATGAAGCAACAATCAAACTGCCACTCTACCTCGCCACAGGTGCTTTCATATCTTCACTCTTGCTTGCCAAGTTTAATGCCTGGATTCCAACATCCCTGTTTCCCGAGAAACCAAGAAGGTGGCAGAACTTCAGCAGCTTGGGAGGCACAAGTGAGATAGCCAAGTGAAATAAGCCATAGCCACATGACACAGCAGCTTGCAGGTGTTTGAGAGCTTCAGGACTGACTGCTTCGGCATTCACCTCGTTTATAGTGAGGTCATCAAGGGGTGGCACCATCTCATCAGGGTCAAGGGGTGAGACCACACCCACTCCCACAGACTACAAAATGAAAATCATGTGTCATAAAGGTGCACACCCAAACCTACAGATTACAAAAGGGGAATAAAGGTACCATGAACTTCATGGACTTGATTGCACAGAAGTTGCAAGCCACACTGACATACCACAAAATGGAGACAAAGGTGGAGACAAAAGTACCATGTATGCCGTTAAACACCCACACTGACAGTGAGAATACAAAGTGAAAACAAAAGTGATCAAATGTCATGAAAGTGTAAACTACCCATACTTACAGACTACGAAAGGAAACAACATATGCTGCACACATACCAACAGACTACAAAGGGGAAACAAATTGAAGAGGTGCACGGATTAACACCCTAAGTGACCTTTTATCTAACGTCAAATTCTCCCTTTGATATGCATGCACATACAAGGCAAGTTGGAAGGAGAATTTAGCATTTAACCCTTTAAGTCACAATGGTGATCAGCACCAAATTTCTTCTCATTGTATCAGTGTATAAAATACGTGTATTAAACACATACAGGTCATGCAAATTTGTCAAATGATCACCACACATGAATTGTCTTGATTTTTAGACAGGTTCTCACTGCTTCCAATAAGCACCGACGGCCGATGAAAAGCGTAGGCTATTTCGCTCAGAGAAATCGGCTACTTTCCCCCTAAATTGAAGTAATTACAGGAAGATTCTTTCAAAGCCCCTGTTGATACAGTCGGTTACTCTACTCAAACCAGCTGCCTACTTCAAATTTTATTGAAACCCCTGGGTTCTCCCAATTAGTAATCAATAAAATCTATGGAGACCAGTGAGGAGAATTTATATAATGATGTCGGGGCTCAAAGGGTTAATTAGAAGTCACTCGGGGCTTTATTACAGGCACCCCTTCCATTAAAGGTACCATAACAGACAACAAAAGGAAAATAGAATTTCAATTAATCCTCACACAGTAACTACAGGGCAAGCATGAAATTCAGCATAACAAAATCATTTGCACCTGCTGCAAAAGTTATCCCTACCAAAGCATTTCTTCTGGAAATTACTCTCAGTGAGTCTTGTTGTCGTTTGCCTTTCCACCCCAGAGGATACTCTGGGAATTTTTGGGTGGGGTGTGCTGTTAGGACTATAAACCCGTAACCCACCTGGGGTCAATTCGTATGCTAGACTAAACTCTTCACACCATTGATCAGTTCCCAATAAACGATGGCCTATTCTAGACCAAAACTTGCTGATTTTTATACTCTATCCCAAACTACTTGAAAACCATACCTTTTACGGTGGCACGTAGCCATTATCATATGGCTTACAGCCTTGCCATAATGTGCAGGCACCCGGCAATTTTGCTGTCTGCAGACAATCATTTGCCGCTTGCTTCACACTGGAGTTCAGAAAGACTCAGTCCTTGGTGCCTGCTTCTTCTGTTACGTTGCCTGCTACTACAAATCATTTTGACAAGGCTGGGCTTACATATGGGAGTACCCCCTCCCCTGGCATCACACCACACTGAGGACTATCATTACCTCATCAAGGGCTTCTTCACCTTCATCCAGACCGGACTGCAGAGCATCATTCCCCTCCCCCCTCAGCTCAGGTGCCCACATCAAGAATGGTCCGCCAATGGCACTGATCTCGCAGTAACACTTGTCATAGAGTTTCCATGCTCGCCGCATCAGATACCCGCCCTTGATGTAATCAGTGATACCTGTAATTAAGAACAAACACAACACACACTGTGATTAGCAAACTTGTTTCCTAAAATTAATACACCTTCCTTAAAGTTTGCAAAGTTTCAACATATACCACAAAGGATGCTTTTGACATTGTTGTTTCTTAGCAGTATGCAGGGCGCCTGTCACAGTATTAAGTAACCTAGTCAATATGACCTACAATCTTTGACAAAACTATTTGAGACTAACGTAATTAGTGTGCATATTTCTCAATTTCTCTACGGAAACACCCACAAGATTGCAGAAATGCCTTCCCTCCCCCCCCCTCTCATTCAGTGCTGTTTGGAAGGACTGAGGTTTCATCAGAGGAATTTTGGTGGCAAAGCAACATTGATAAGAGGGAGAGGGGGAAAGATTTGTTGTGGTAAGTGGTTTTCAAGGTCAAAGTTCTCATTCATTCCACTTAAGGTGTCTCAACAGTTTTGTCAAAGATTGTAGCTTGCCAAAAGCATGCCAGTAGCTGATGCAGAAGTGCTTACAATGTCTGACCAGTTGGTGTGCGGAAGGTCATGGTCCTTGAAGCTAGGCTACTTGAGCTTGGAAAAGGAAGTCTGTCTTATCTCAAGGCATCTCAATTTGAAGTGGAGCTTTCATTATGACCTGAGCATAGAAATTTAAAAAAATGATAAACTTTAAGCTAATTTCACCTTGTTTAAGAAAGGTCAATAGAGCCATGTAAAGCTCACAGTCAGCATACAGAATTTGTCTCATAAGCTGTTCATCTCGCCCCAGTTCTGGACCCTTTTTGGCTGTATTTTCCACATAGCAGACCCTTTGTGCTCTTTTGAGGTTTTCAAGAGCTCTGTCTAGTTGATCATCTTCAAATGTCAGGATGGCTTGCTGCATGAAGAAAATAAAATTTAAAAAATGAAATAGTTGTGCACCAAGGCTATTAGTTCAATGGCTGACCTGGATAGAGTGAAAGTTGGAGATAAGCTAGTTTAACAATAGAGCTCCCAACCTGAGGGAGGGGTAAAAGGCATCTATTGAATATCACACTCAGATGAGCCCACTTCACAATGCTGACACACGAAGTCTTGACCTAAGCCTTGAGAGTGCTGGGTACATGCTGACCAGTTACAGTAGCATTACATGTTCACCGGCTCACAACCCACAGGTGGTGTCACTTTAGGACGCTTTTAAATGAAGCATGGTGTGACATTCTCAAATGAGGTACATGGTCATTTTGATCAAAACAGACCAGCATGGATACATAAATGTACATTTCATGAGTGTTCACGGGGCTCTGTTCTTGTGGGTCTTTGACATGCCAAGGAGCTCTACTATTAACAAGGTGATTATATCACTCACCACAAAGTCCACCATCCCTGAACCAGCACTCATAAGTGGGCTGCCATCACTAGGTAAAAGAGAAAAAAATACTTATTAATGATTAACCAACAAAGATCAGTGACATAAAGTAACCACCATGTTTGCTAACCAATCACCAGAAGAACCAATCAGAACTTGAAGCAAATACAAGCAAGAGACACTAAGCATGGGAATCGCTAGCCAAACATGTCATTTCTTTATATAACAACCCATGGTTACCTTCTTAGTTACGCACTGTTGACGTTATTACACTATCAATCTTGTCTTAGGTTGCCATGGCTACCTCCATAGTTCCACGGTCACAGGGTTGTCACTAAGCGCCGGCTGCCAGCGAAATTCGCCGGCTGGGAAAGAGGTCATTGCCGGCTGAATTTTGGCTGTCGAACACTCGGTTAAAAGGGCAATGAACAGTTCTTTGGTTATGCACTAGCAATCGTTTGATTTAGAATCATATATTCTAAGTGAAAAGGTTGAATAAACTCCTGACTACCTTGAGTATCGATGCCACAAAGTAATTGAAATAAAGTCTTGTTTTGAGAACTTGTTTACCGTGTCCTCTTTCCGTTTTCTGCGTCCGCCAGAAATTAATAGTTTTAAGTTAGTGTTAAATGGTTCCGCAGTTGCTCCTAACTTGTCCTTGTTAAAAGTATTATTGCTAGAATAATCAAGTTAAACTTTACTTTTTGTGGAAGAGTAAAAGTTAGCTTTACAAAATTAAGGAGGTACTATTCATTTTCTTTTCTTTCTTGTGCTTTGAGGCTATTCCACTTGGAAGAACAAGCAAATAAAGATGACAGTGATAGTGATAGTGATTCAGACTATGACAGTGATTTCTTCTCAGATGATGATCTATAAATCAGCAACAGAGCACATTAAACTTATATTCCCATATTCAACATATTAGAAATAAAATAATATGATAATATTATATTATATAATCCCAATATCAGGGGATGGTAAATAACAAAATGCCTATGCATGTATAATTTTTTCTCTTTAATGGTTGTTTCTTTTTGCATAAAAGAGCCCCTAGATTTCACCAGAGTGCACCAAATTGAATTAAAATTTTCAAAATTTCCTAGGGGAGGCCCCCCATACCCCCCATTGGGAGGGGGTTACTCCCTCCCATACCTACCCCCCCAGTCAGCTCTGCCGAAGGCAGAAGGCACTTCGCACCTTCTTTAGCCGGCTCAATTTCTACGCTAACCGGCAGACAAATTTCTTGGCTACAACCCTGTGGTCATTGGAGGGCTTTGTGAGTACAGTGGAATAATAAAAGAATATATATTATTCAAATTGTGCTTGTTGGATATTATATGAACATAACCAACTCAATGCTATGTGGAACATAGATAAATGATGAACAAAAGTTCACAGTACTGCGTGGCACTAATTAAGATGAAAATATAAAAAACAAAAGGTAGTGAAGTGCCAAAAAATTCTTTAAAAAGCCAAACGTTTCAGGCTTAGCCCTTCATCAGTAGCAAATGAACGATTTTCAAATTATGGGTGACAACAACCGTTGCGTGAGAGAAAACTTACACGCGCACGCGTCTATCATTGCGCGTGCTCTGCTTCTTCAACAAACATTATATTTTCTCTCACGTAACAGTTGTTGTCACGCGTAATTTGAAAATTGTTCATTTGCCACTGATGAAGGGTTAAGCCCGAAATGTTTGGCTTTTTAAAGAACTTTTTTGGCACTTCACTACCTTTTGTTTTTTATATTTTCAATGCTATGTGTCTTGTTGGTTGTTTTTCACCTAATATCCCATGCATACTAAAGGGATAATTTTTAATTAGCTTCTTGTCAAAGCATGTT
>CAXIQD010000281.1:0-19000 GCA_964030785.1 Siderastrea siderea | reverse complement strand
CTCGTTTTTCTTTACTTTTTAATGTCCACATCTCAAAATTATTCTAAATCAATTATTCGCGATCGCCTCAGGCTCAGTAAATATTGGTGAATATTTATTATTCGCCAATATTTACTTCGCCTTCGGCGAATAATTGCTAATTATCCCTGTTTCTTTAGCCTTCGTTTGACTGGTGCAAAATCCTTTGTTTTCTCTCTTCAGGGATTGCTGCCATTTTCTATTTTCTTTCGTATTGGTTCTGCAAGCGATCGCGAAACATCACCAAAGAAACCAAGAGTGTCGAAGTGAAAGAAGTGGAAAAAGTGGAAGAGACAGTTTTGTGAACGAACGAAAGTTAACATGCATAAGGACAAGTTTAGAATGCATTCCTTTTGTACTATTCTGGAATAAGAATACTAGATAAACAAGGTAATCGATTTCATTTAGAACATCTTCGAATGAATTCGAAGAGAGTAATTCCCTGGTTGCAGTAGCAGAATGAACAGGGTAGGGTTTGAACGGAATAGAGAGAATTGCGTTCTTTTCGTAACTGGTATTCAGTCCTTTCTTTAACCGAAACCAAAATTGAAGTAAACAAAATGATTAAGCATAGCATAACCAACAGTACCGCAAAGAGTAATGTCATGTGAATGGCACGGGCTAGCAAATAACAGCATTTGTCTCAGAGAGTTAAATGCTTACAGAATAGTTCTTAGTATTAAGTTGGTTGCTTTCCCGTAACAGTCCAGATGATTTTTGGCTTCATGGACATGTATATATGGATAAAATGGCTTCTGTAACCTGACCAAGGACCACTTGTACAAACAGGAGCAAGTCATAGCTGGATCTTCCTCTAGACCAGGATCAGCAAAGGACTAGATAAAAAAAACTTTAAAGACGCAAGGCTGATCGAACAACCATTTTTTAAAAATATGATTGCTGGGCTGTTTGATCAGCTTTGCTTTTTTGAAGTTGTTTTTATATGTGGATCACTATAGCGTATAGGTCTGTGTATTGTTAGGAAGTTGAAAAATGAATATTTACTTTGTAGTGTCATTATTTAAATTTTCCTTATCTCGGTTCGTGACGTTTAGTTTACAATCGCGCTATGACCTAATTGATAAGTTTAAAGAGTCATCTCATACAAAGGGTTTTTGTTGCCGTCTAGTTTCATCCCGAGTTTTATTTCCTACTTGTCTGTGAGTCCTAGAGTTGGCGGTAATTTTAGCAGTGTGCACGTTTGGGAAATTTCCCTTACCTTGGCCAAAGACCACCATGGATGCTTAACGTTGGATCTTATTCTGGATTTTAGTGATTTATTCCCCAGTTCTAGGTTATGGCTAGTTTTTATCCTAAAATTATCCAGTGTTTTCAATTATATCTAGATTTCATTAGTTTAGAATAACTAAATAGTTAAGATTATAACAAGACCTCAAATTCTTTACCATTTGCCATTTTAATGGGATGCAGTAACTGCCCGACTAATTGTTTTTATTGTTTTGAAGTGCTGTTGGTGAAGTTGTGAAGAAATAGGACTCAGGTTAATGAAACACCTGACTATACAGCGCTTAATAACGTAAACTCTCAGCTTGAATAAGCACATGAGTTTGCCGAAGGTGTTGAGATTCTTTGTATCTAAACTATATTATTGCTAAATGTGATGAAAACAAAATTGTAATTTTGTTAAATTGCCTTGAGCCGAGAACTGAGTTTATTTAAAAGGTTGGATGCTTGGATGCGAAAAGGGCTGCAATCCGAAATACGTAACGCTGAAAAATGAGTTTGCTACACTGCTATTTAGCGCTAAAGACAGTTACAGCTTAGTATAGGACAAAATAAGTTTACTTAACTTACTGGGATTGCAGAAAGCATTCATAGTCTTATCCCCTACTTACCTTTATTTTGAGCAAACTTTGGAAGCGTAGTAACTTGAAGAAAATTCTGCAAAATGGCAAAGACTTACAAAGGTGAGAGAAATTGAAGTCAGCAAAAGCGAGAACTACGATCCGGCTGTTGAATTGCATGGTGAATTGCAAAGACTTCTTGCATTCAAGACTGATCAAAAAAGGTATATTGTTTTCAATACAATCTTTTCGGATTGGCCAGACCAACCTTCTTCAGGTATAGGATGTCAGGACTATTCACGTTATGGTAAACGTTTCAAATTATATAAGTGGGGAACGTCGCAAATACGGGTGAGGCAGGATATGACGTACATTGTAGCAATGATACAGCAAGATAAAAAAGAAAACAAAGAAAAAATATATTGCATAAGGTGTGCTTCACGTGCAGAGAAAAGTGGATTATTTCCGGTGGAATTAGTTGTCTGTCAGTCTCAGAATAATGATCAGGATTAGAAAGAACGTGTTTGAAGATACTAGTGGGTTTAGCTTAAATATTAGGCCTGCCATTTCAGCGTCGCTGTTATAGCGAAACCCTCCTTAAGTAACAATTTGTACGCCCTCAATGTTTCTCGTACTGACACCCTTTAGACTAAACGTAAATTTTCCGTAACAAGGATTCATGATAGTAATAAAAATAAAACGTGCAAAATGGCAAGGACTTTTAAAATAATAAAAATAATACGTTCTGTGGTTAAAAATTGTTTAAAAATGTATGAGCCTTCAACAACCGTCCTGTTGTCTTCAACGGATAGAAAAAACGACTATGTAAAATGAATATTGACGTCATAACTTGAAGAGATTAACCAAGCATTTCCACACATTTCTCGTATATTACGTAAACATTTTTACATATTTATCTTTTTGACAGAGAGAGCCACTAGGACCACTAGAAACGATCATATATTGTGCTTGTTCACGGTTACATAATCAGCGTGACAAACAATGTACTCTTATTGGTCCCCTGATGTTCTAATTTGCTTCCTACTTAAGCGAATATAAAGCATTTATCATGTAATAGGCAAAAGCTCATTGAGAAGTGTCCACACATGCTGCGTGCTCTCTCTTCACCATATCATCACGAACAAGACACAGATACACCAAGGTGGTAACAAAACTTTCCAAGACTTAACAACGTACCTAGCTAACTTCGAATAGAAGAGGTAAGGCCTATCGCTTACTATTGCATTTAACAAGTTATTCCTAACAACAGATACTATGCAAGTTAAAATGAACGAAAACCATCTACACGAGATCGGGCAACAACAAACGGTAAGATCTGTAGAAAATCTGTCTTGATCATTGGATATTTAACTTCGAGGGCAAATAAGTGGCCGTAGGACGCGAATGAACTTGAACAAGTAACTGCACATCAAATACTCGCACGGTAACTCGGTGTCAAGACCCGGAATGAGGTTACGTAACCCATGACAAACACATTTCTTACTACATAAATGACAGCAGTAAAGATAAGGAGTGTGATGTCATCTTTCTTCCAATTGATTGTTTCACTGATACGGTGAAACCTATGGGTCGTGAAATTGTGGGCCGGAGTCTTCATTTAGGTAGGTGCAAAATTTCGTGTCAACAGTCTTTTGATGCGGAATAAGATAATCGAATCTTATGTTTAAAATTTCTCTTACATGGTCATGTTACGTAATTAACAACTGGAAATAAAAACGGATTTGTATGGGTGAGAACTTGGACTGGAAGCGGTACGAAAATAGTTCATTTAAAACTTTAATGATGATTCCATTTTATGATCTCTTCATGGTTTCGAAGCAAAAGTACGCGTCTCTTGTTATTATAGCGAGGAATCGAAGCGTTTCTCTTCCATCTCAAACAATTGTCCACCACACCAAAAGAAAGAAGTTCGCTTCTCTTCATTGTCGTTTAATATATCTCTGTAAGAATGACTGCAGACTTAACAAATGTTGTAGTTGGGTACTTCTTCTCCATCAAATACTGATCGCGATAAAACCTTAAACCAAGAAAACCCTTGGTAATGAAGAGCGGTTCTGACGTAATTCTGAGCTATCTGCTGGAGAGCTATTGAAGTGTGACTATGAAAACAAAACCTTTTGTGCAACGTCTACTCTGTAGAAGTCTTATCTCAAAGGTTTTCAGATGACAGAATTAATCAATTAGAGCTTAAACAGAGGTTCCTACCTTTTGAGGCTCGAACGTGTCACTGCTATCACAAAAAATATATATTTCGTGACAAAGTGCAGCTAGGAAAGCGAGGCATTGTTGTTCTTGTTAAGAGGCCAGCCTATCCCTTTCGGTGCCAACTGAGAGCCGAAATCTAGCAACCAGGATCAAGCAAATAATTTCTTTCTCTCTCTCTTTCTTTCTTTCTTTCTTTCTTTCTTTCTTTCTTTCTTTCTTTCTTTCTTTCTTTCTTTCTTTTTAAACGTAACTGGCTCAGAAAACAGCAACGAACCAAAAGTTACTTTTTACTTAAATTCTACCTATTAATTCACGCAAGTAAACTATTCTGCGTGAAACAATAACGGATCGACGTGTTTTTATTGCAATGTGTTCTCACCAGGGCTCTTGTTTTCACCCAGTTTCAGTTAAGGTGTTTCGATACAGTTTTTGGGGGACCATACCTTACTTTTTGAATCAGCTCTTAGACAGTCTTCTCCTTGTCAGATCAACGTGAAATTTGAAGTACTTGTTGATTTTGGATTGAACTTTAGCGTGGTTTACATTTTATAAAAATCGATATTTCCATGACAACGATAAACAGAAATCCTCGAAAACAGTAAAATTGAAATTTTGCACGATCCAGATTTCGCTTCGAAAAGCAAATACCAGCATCTTTAACTGTGGTATATGGCAAACAAAATATACAAGAACAAAAAAATTCTGTATGTTTGTTTTGAAGTAAATCGCAAAAACATTTTCAACCTTAGTTTTTGCCTAATACTAGCAAATGCACCGAAAAAAAATCAACGCTTTGATGAAATGGCTAGTAAATACTGTTAAAATGTGTCTTGTACTTACTATTTTACGCCTAGGAAAATTTGTTGAAACTGGTGTTCGCGATCTCGAGAACGACTTGTTTTTCTAAGATCATTCGCGTAATAATTTTGTGGTAATTTTATAATTTGAGCGCTTTTGCGAAAACGTTAAGAACGGCTCGATAGATTCTTTTTAAAACATTATACATGCGTGCTTGACGATGTGACCAATTTTAGTTTTGAGTCTTATTAACATTAATTCACTGGAACACTTTTAGATTTAACGTTAAAGAGGATGTATGAACCGACGGAAAGGCTTGCGTTACATAAAAACAGTTGGCAAGTAAATGCTAATATATTCAAAGTAATGCGCAATGCATTCCTCCGTGATTTTTACTTTTCGTTGTAATCTACAGTGCAACAAAGAACAAAGAAACCAGATAAAAATCACGAAGCAATGAATAACGCATTACTTTAAATATATTAGCATCTACTTGCCAACTGTGAATTTGTAACGCAACCTTCTCCGTCGGTTCATACATCCCCTTTAACGTTAAATCTAAAAGTGTTCCAGTGAATCAATGTTCATAAGACTCAAAACTAAAATTGGTCACATCGTCAAGCACGCATGTTTAATGTTTTAAAAAAATGTATTGAGCCGTTCTTAACATTTTCGCAAAAGCGCTCAAATTAAAAAATTACTACAAAATTATTACGCGAATGATCTTAGAAAAACAAGTCGTTCTCGAGATCGCCAACACAAGTTTCAACAAATTTTTCTAGGCGTAAAATAGTAAGTAAAAGACACATTTTAACAGTATTTACTAGCCATTTCATCAAAGCGTTGATTATTTTTCGGTGCATTTACTCTTATTAGGCAAAAACTAAGGTTGAAAATGTTTTTGCGATTTACTTCAAAACAAACATACAGAATTTTTTTGTTCTTGTATATTTTGTTTGCCATACACCACAGTTTAAGATGCTGGTATTTGCTTTTCGAAGCGAAATCTGGATCGTGCAAAATTTCAATTTTACTGTTTTCGAGGATTTTTGTTTATCGTTGTCATGGAAATATCGATTTTTACAAAATGTAAACCACGCTAAAGTTCAATCCAAAACCAACAAGTATCGCAAATTTCACGTTGATTTGACAAGGAGAAGACTGTCTAAGAGCTGATTCAAAAAGTTAGGTATGGTCCCAAAAAAACTGTATCGAAACACCTTAAAATACCGTAAAATGATGTATTAGAAAATTGATATTTGTATACAGTATACAGTATTTAGGGACGAATTATCAGTAAAAAATCGATAAGTAATGAACAGCATCGGTCATCTTCGTAGATAATCTATGACGAACACGCTTATTGTCTTTCAATTAAGTAACCTATGTTTAGACACGATTGTAGTTAACGCATGTTATACGCTTATAAGGTCATGTTCCTTATCAGAGGAACAATTTCGTCTGAGTCGGGAAAGCTGAAATGGAGGGTTGACCGCTGGGGAAAAAGAACACACAGGGCATACACTTAAAAACCGTGTGCTATAGCTTACGTTGTTACTGACTGAGTGTTTATTATTTAATTAGTTCCCAGCCATGACGGAATTCGAAGGAATGCCTTTAAAGCTGACATATGGATGGGGAAAAGTCAGGCCACACTATCTTCAGTTCATGAACAACGCCAAATGTTTCTTGCTGTTCGTCGTTATTTTTGTTCTCAGTCAAGGTATTTTACTTTTAATATTGGATCCCAGCTTGGGGCTTAATAACTAATGCGTTACACACAGCAATCTTGTAGCAGCCCTCCTGTTAACAGAAAGCGAAAACCAAGGAAACAAGAAAGAAAAAAAACAGCATTTTATGAGTTAAAACAATGGAGTTAGCTTCACCAGCTAGTTTACAGCCATGCCGCTTATGACGAACGAAACGCATAACTATGAAGAGAATCGTGTGAATTTTCAAATTTTCATAGTTATATTTGCTCTTCTGGGACCTGTACGAGTGGGATTCCGAATGCTTCCGTAATTCCTGGAATGCCGTATAGTTCCGATTATTAGTCCTTCCCCTCTTCCCTCCCCTGAAAATAAATCCTCCCAAAAATAAGCTCTCCAAGTCTTATTGCCGGCTGGTTTTCATGCGATGTCACGAAAATTCTAAAACGTAATCTAAGGCCACAACAAAGCTGCTCTTCTACTATATTCAACACACTAGTGAGATAAATCTTCAGGGAAAGTTTGACGTCGAGATATTGCTTCATTTTACAAACAAAGCATTAAATTTGATCCAATTCGCGGGAACCCGAAACACCGGAATTCCCAAAATCCCTTACAAATATAAGCCAAACTATTTTTTAAGTGCAAAACTCCATCCATAAATAACTACCCCTCCTCCCCGAAAATAAGCCCGCTAAAAAGCCTTTTGGACTGTGTAAGTCGAAAGATGTACAATAGGTCAAATTTTTGTCTGTTTGTATGTTTGTTTGGTTTTTAACTAATGATTATCGAATTGTCTCCTTACTTCAGAAAAGCGCCGAGATTGACTCAAAATAAACGCGCCAAAACTACTAAAAGAAAGCTAGCGCTATTTAACATGTAAAAGATACTTCAGGATTTTAAAAATTATCATTAAAAACTGGAAAATTGGAAATTGGAAACGACTCCGTCAAAACTGGTGGTCGCCATGTAAAATCAGGATCGAGTCATATCACGTTGTTCCCAGATCGACAAGCGTTACCAAAAGCAGGTTGAATTTATCTCTCCTATGACTTTTTTCTTGCAGGGATGGCAGTTGGTGGTTTAACTAGCGTCGTGCTCTCGACCATTGAAAAGAGATTCCAATTTTCCAGCAAAGAAGCGGGATTTATCGCTGCTTCTAATGATATTTCGGCCATTCTCCTGACATCTTTTGTTAGCTTCTACGGTGGATACGGAAACAAGTCCAAGTGGCTGGGATGTGGGGCACTTTTAACCGGTAAGGTTTTAGTCTTAACATCTAAACTGTTTTTCAAGTCTTCTTCACTCTTCGTTTGAAAGTTGTAATCCAGGCTTGCGTTCATCTATTAAACTGCCTAAATTTGGATACGTAAAGAAGACCATAAGATTGATTTCAACTGCGGATTTCTCATTAATAACTACTGCACCGAAACTTGACCGACTTGATCTTGTCAAAGATGCTATATACTACCTACTAAATTCATTACGGTTTTAAATACCTTAATGCAACGAAACACAATTGTTGGAGATGGGTGTACCTACCTTTTCTACCTGCCTAACTGAATCCTGGGAACGAAAGAGTTTCTGAGAGTTGACTCTCGTGCGGTTTCACAAAGTTGACATTCTCTTAATGAGGCTTCGTCTTCTATTTTTAGAGTTACTTTACAAAGCTAAAAGACATATTAAAATCAAATGAGACCCAAAACTGGTGGTTCAAATTTGTTAAAAATCACTCTGCTGGCTAGTTTTCTGAAACTAAAATTCAGTCTTTTTGGCTGCGGAAGGCCAGGCTGAAAATGGATTGCAAATTAGAAAAAAATAGCGCTAAGAACTGATTATGGTCATGCAGTCCTTTCTTTAAGAAAAGCACAAGTTTTACTTCCTTACCGTGCTCTACTAGAGGCATTTTGTGTACGAGAAAGTGTAAGGTAATTAAGGAATGAGTGGCACAGGAGCTAAGGAGACGCACACAACCGGAGCTTATCGCGATTTCTGTAGCATGAAGCAACCGACTTAATTGCTATTCATCCCTCCATCGCAGGGTTACCCCCAGCCGTATGTCCCCGATACCCATTCATACAACCTGGTGGAGAAATACAATGCGGGATTAATTCTTCTTGTCTAAGGAAATAACACCAAGGCAGGGTCTGGGCCTCGAAGCACCAACCCTCACATTTGAACTTTAAGGCGCTATCCACTACGCCACCGCACCCCCACAGGGTATATTGGTCTCGAAACGAGAAAGTGTTGTTAGCTATAATTTGTTCACCGTTTAAAAACGTAAAAAACTTCTCGTGACGCAGCCCCTTCAAATCATTAATGATTTTCAAAGTCAAGATCCTGTTTGACCACAACATTTCATGCGCCTTATGGACTTTCATGCGCATCCAACGAGTTTGGTCCAAACTGTCGTTATTTGCCTTCGACCCTCGATTTCGTTTATGTTAACTTACTTTATCATCTCACTATGCAGGGAGAAAGTATGTATGAACGTAATAAATTGCTTAAGTTACCAAGAAACAGACTGTTTAATCAACTTTATTTCTAAAGGGTATACACATAACTGCAAACAAGTGGCCCTCCGCAAAGAACGAACTGGAATTTGGAAATGTTTTTTTTTCGAGGCGAAGGGAAAACGGGAGAACCCAGGAGAAAAATCTCTCGGAGCAAGAACGAGAACGAGTAGCAAATTCAACCCATATATTATTGTATACCATATATTTACATATTCAACCCATATTATTATTATTACGCCGAGTCCGGGAATCGAACCCGGGCCACATTGGTGGAAGGCGAGTACTCTCACAACGACGCCGCAAATTTCCCTTTCGTATACGGTCGTTGCCATTTTTGAGACACTAAGAAAATTTTTAAACTCTTATCGAAAGGTTTTCTACGAAAAAGAAAGACATTCAGAACTCAGAAGCGAACCCGGTCCTTTCGTATGCTTATCTCTCTCCCTTACCACTACGCGACCACCTCAATCCGCTACAATACCGAAAAATTAAACGAAATATTAAAATTAACTGTCTTTCATAACTGATACATCTATAATAGGTGACCATAGCCCTTTCCCCAACATGTAGCGTAAATTGAACTTGAGCTTAAATTTCGTTCTTTCTAAGACTATTTAAAAATGTATTTGTTACCTTATTGTAACTAAATCCAGACCATATATTACATCTATCATGAATGAAGGCTTGGTTACCAAATATGGCATCGACCGTCAAAAATGGCAACGGCGCCATCTCTGCTCCCCTTAGTTAGAAACCGTGGTGCTGCGTCGGTGGGGAAGTGAAACACAAAAATTTAGATTTATCAACCGAGTTGCTAAGGTAAACTGAAAGCTGACATTTCTCGTGTTAGCCCTTCGAAAGAGCGAATCCATAAATGCCTGGACCATACATAGTAAACTGCTTCTACTGATTGAGAAAATGGGTTCGACTCACATGGGGACTTTCTCGATTGAAAATAAAATAGCAAAATAGATACAAATATATCATGAATTATCTTCTTGTAAATAAAGCCTTATTTGTGGTCTCTTTCAGGCATTGGTTGTCTCTTGTTTTCTCTTCCTCACCTGTTAATCGGCCGCTATCACCCTGACCTCAACCGAGGAATGCCAAACAATCAAAGCTTGCCCTTGTGTTTCACAAACACTTCCTTGGATGATGGCAGTTCGCTGTGCTTTTCAGGATACGGAGGAAACTGGTACTATCTATTGATCTTTTCCATCTCGCAAATGATCATGGGAGCTGGAGCAACACCGCTGTACTCACTGGCGCCCGCTTTTATCGACGAGAATGTTAACCCAAAGTCGTGTCCAATCTACCTCGGCGTTTTTTTCGCGGCAGCTATTGTTGGGCCTGGTATCGGGTTTATTGTCGGTGGCGTAACGCTATCAAAGTGGGTTGATTTTAAAATGGTATGTTCCTAATCAGAACTTTGCCTGCAATGTGTAATTGCTAGGAAATAGTCAGTGCGTTAATAACAAAACCTCAGCATTCTATTGTTGAATCCCTTGAACATTTCTCCATGTTTTTGCTAAGTAATGTCTCAACAGGTGATCTTAGTCTTAAAGTGAGTTCAAAAAACTCCATGGTCTGTGTAATATGGCTTTTATAAAACTGATTTTATTTTGAAGCTCTTTAGGAATCTTTGAACTTGTGCAATCGCAGGTAGAATGTGGCCAAAATTTACCTTCTTGTACGCAAGTTCTCCTCAAAACCTTGAATTTGATAATTGTACGTCGTTACTTCGCACAGGACGACAAAGAAATGCCGGAACAGAATGCATAACACACTAGCAATGCAATTGTTTCGCCAACTAAAACTTTTGCTTTACGCACGCTCTCGTTACAGTGGCGATAGTGGGTCCGTAAATTCCCTAATTTACTCTCCCAGCTTCTCTTTTCACCCAGGTAGATACATATGCACTAACTAGTAACGTTAAATCTCAACGGAACAAATCCGTCGTCGCCTAAATTATGTCCCTCCCTTCAACTAGTATATTGGCTGTAGAAGTTAAGACCTGTCCATGAAGTAACAGTTCTTTTAAAACATGCTATCCCACCCCAAGAGGATGAAGGATTAAGGATCAAGGATATATCTTTTCATTCTATACAAACTGGAGATAAGTGCGGCAATTTTTGTGCGAAGAAACATTCAAAAGATTTTTTTTTATTTTTTTTTGAAAGCCAAAAGGCATGTACCTCGATCCACAAGATCCTCGGTGGGTAGGAGCCTGGTGGATAGGGTACGTGATCGCTGGAGCCTTTCTGATTGTTTCCTGTGTGATCCTGTTGGGGTTTCCTAGAGAGCTTCCTGGAGCCCGAGAGAGGAGAGAAAAGGTCATTGAAGAAGGCAACCTTCCGTCAAAGGACGAGAAAATTAAGGAGACTTTCAGAGACATCATCCCCGCTACTTTGAAACTGTTGAAGAATCCTGTATTCGTTTTCAACGCTCTTGCCGTGACAGCAAGCACTTTCTTTGCAGCAGCCTTAGTCCCCTTCCTCCCTAAAATCCTTGACCTAAAATTTGCTTTAACTCCTTCAATGGCTGGACTGATGATGGGAACTGCAGTAGTTCCAGCTTCTATAGGCAAGTACCATATACAATATTCTCATCCGTTTTCACCTAAGCAAACGGCGCATTACTTTTGGCACTTAACTGAAAATCGTTCTGTAGTAATACTAGCAACGGAAACTCTGGCTGTCAAATATTTTGTCGGACTTGGGGCACTTCTGTGTCATCAAGTCCAGCCACAATTTGCAAAACGAGACCATAGCTTATTTGCAAAGGCGAAAAACTTCTGAAGTCTTATAACGAGGTTTTAAAAATCTCCCTGATCTTCGGAAACTTGTACGAGGAGACGTAATTATATAGTTCTCATGACAACCTTCGAGCGTTTTCCAATTGTTTTCTGCCCACGATCACTCGGCTTAGCGGTGCGCGGGGTATAACTGGATGTTCGCTGAAAGCTGCTCTTTTTATGCAGAAATGAATAGCCTTTTGAAGTGTAGTGAATTATTAAGACGTTAAAACCGTTGGGGCTTTGAAATCTCTTTATTTGTGATAACTTTCTTTTCTAGCTGGTGTTCTTCTGGGTGGTTATCTTGTCCGCCGCTTCAAACTAAAACAATCTCTTCTGATGGCTGCCAAGTACTGTGTTATCATTGCGGTCCTTACAATTTTTGGAGGCCTACAGTTTATTTTGCCCGGATGCTATGAAGTTAAGCTTGCAGGAATCACCCAACCTTACTGGGGAAGGTAAGATGGCGTAGTTTTTGGCTTCATTTTATTGTTGATGGTATTTTATCGGCTACATTTTATTGTTGTTGTTACTGTTGTTGCTGTTTTATCATGGAGATTTGTTTTAACAAGGTGAGAATGATTGACTGTAGAATTAGTGAGAGTGAATGAGTGAGTGAGTGAGTGAGTGGGTGAGTGAGTGAGTGAGTGAGTGAGTGAGTGAGTGAGTGAGTGAGTGAGTGAGTGAGAGAATGAGCGAGCGAGTGAGTGAGTGAGTAATAGTAATAGTAATCTTTATTGCGTCGTACTCTCTCTCCAAAGGGAGGTATTGGTCTGTTTACAATAAAGGTTTGAGCATTAGCTAATACCATTAAGAAATAACAAAAACTAGATTCTTATACAATTCATTTAAAAAGAAAAAAACATATATAATGTTCATTGTGGTCGTAAGTTAAGAAGCTCTTTCTTTTTTTAAAACATTAAATGTATATATTTACCTATTATTTTTTATGTATTTTTTTTGTCAGCTCTAAGTAAGTACTTAGTACTCTCGTTTTCACTTAAATGTATGTAACTTGCATCAATCTTTGAAATGTAAGAACATAGCTCATGTCGTATGGTGGTAAACCCCTAGCAATACATCAAGAAACGCTTTTCGTGTTCTACCCAATTTTGTTTACATACCAAGCAAGTGAGTAAGTGAGTACTGAGTGAGTGGGAAAAGTGAGCGAGCGAGCAAGCGAGCGAGAGAGCGAGTGAGTCAGTGAGTGAGCGAGGGAGCGAGCGAGAGAGCGAGAGAGCGAGAGAGCGAGCGAGCGAGCGAGTGAGTGAGTGAGTGAGTGAGTGAGCTAGTGAGTGAGTGGGTGAGTGAGTGAGTGAGTGAGTGAGAGAACGAGCGAGTGAGTGAGTGAGTGAGTGAGTGAGTGAGTGAGTGAGTGAGTGAGTGAGTGAGTGAGTGAGTGAGCTAGTGAGTGAGTGAGTGAGTGAGTGAGTGAGTGAGTGAGTGGGTGGGTGGGTGGGTGGGTGAGTGAGTGAGTGAGTGAGTGAGTGAGTGAGTGAGTGAGTGAGTGGGTGGGTGGGTGAGTGAGTGAGTGAGTGAGTGAGTGAGTGAGTGAGTGAGTGAGTGAGTGAGTGAGTGAGTGAGTGAGTGGGTGGGTGAGTGAGTGAGTGAGTGAGTGAGTGAGTGAGTGAGTGAGTGAGTGAGTGAGTGAGTGAGTGAGTGAGTGGGTGGGTGGGTGGGTGGGTGGGTGAGTGAGTGAGTGAGTGAGTGAGTGAGTGAGTGAGTGAGTGAGTGAGTGAGTGAGTGAGTGAGTGAGTGAGTGAGTGAATGAGTGAGAGAGCAAGTCGCACTATTACTCCTTACTTGTTCTGTAACATTTAACAGGATGCAAATAAAGGAAAGAAAGATAGAAAAAGGAAAAAATGCAACATGGAACGTGCAAAAACACAACAAAAACGAAAAAATTTCAAAGAGCCGTGCTTTCGGGCGTTTTTACAAGTGCTGTACGTATATATCACAAGTTATCGTTCAGTAAATTTAGGGTATTGCTACTTAGTTTCACACAGCAAGCTGATAACTGCCTTTCTTATTATAATAAACATCTTTAAAGCGTCGAGGCTGTATGTGTTTTTAGCAGGGCGGTGTTGTTTTAATTTTTTTCCAGCCAAGAAATGTATACAGCTCTCAAACAGGATTTTCTGATTAGTTTGGCAAAGAAACCGCATGCAGTGCAGTACGGTTCATATTAACTTTCGGAAGTGCAAGAAAAGTAACACCCCCACCGTAGCACAAGGGGGAGGGGGAAGGGTTGGTGGACCGCCCCTTGGGTTTTCGTTATGCTACAACATTTCGAAAAGATTTCGCCTATAGTAAAAAGCCTATGATGTGCTCTACAAGATAAGGTGCTCTACAAGACTGAGTTGATAAGGTAAATTGGCCACCGTTAAGAGATTGAAAGCTGACGTTTTGAGTGTTAGCCCTTCATTAAATCTATTCGCTTTGACAAAGGGCTAACGCCCAAACGTCACTGAGCTTTCAATCTTTCTACAATGGCCAATTTGCCTTATCAACTCAGTTGATAAATCCACAATTTTGTGACAACAGAATGATTTGGTGTTGTTTCGTCAATTTCCACAGCCAAGTGATGGGCAATTCGATCGTCTCGAACTGTAATAGGCAATGCAGCTGTCCATTGGCCCAGATCAGACCTGTTTGTGGCGCAGACAAGTTAACATATTTCTCGCCTTGTTTTGCTGGGTGCACTTTATCGACTAAGGAGGCGGTTAGTCGCTGTCTATTATAAAGAATGTTGACGTTATTACCCCCACGAACGACATATCCGTCGACATTACCATTGAAGTCATAGTCATCACGTCACTTCGTCATCATAATTATTATCATTATCTGATTATCGTCATCATTATCATCATCATCATCGTCGTCGTCGTCGTCGTCGTCATCATCATCATCATCATCACGTAATATCACCACCATTATCATTGTTATAACCTCACGCTAGTGCGAAAAATCTGTTTTGACAGGTTTACTCGAATTGTAGCTGTGTGACGCCACCACTTAATTTCTCTGGACCTGAGGCTGTAAGCGGAGAATGCGACCGCGTTACCGAGTGCGCTGCTAAATATATCTTCCTGGCTGTTGTTATCGTATATATTTTTACGAGTTTCCTGATCGCCGTCCCGAACAAAACAGTGGTGTTAAGGTGAGTAACCGTTAATGGTTAATTGATCAATGTTCAAATCCCTTCGTTTAGCCTTTTTTCATAACTGCGCTGACTATTTTCTACCATCATCATCATTCATTTGCCTTGTCGAAATATATACAAGAAATTTACAGCTTATTTTTGTTGGCGAAGAGACCTCAAGAAGCCACCAGGCTTATAGGAGAGGCCTCCTCGAATGTTCACAACGTTTACAAATTGGTGCTGCGCATGCGCGGTTTGGCCAATTTAGGATTGTTTTAGTAAAAACTCTAACATTTTTTCTTAAAGCTAGGAAAGATTGAAAAACAGGTAATTGATACTTGGAGAATTCCAAATTTTAGGACCTTGGTAGAGAATTGTAAATTGCTTAAGATTTGTACGACAAGAATGCGATCAATAATTGCTGGCTGTTCTAGTGCCATAATCATGCACTTGGATACTTGTTATAAACAAACTGAGAAACACTGGGGGCAACTATTGATTGTGACAATAAAACAAACATTTAGCTGCTTGAAATGAACTGACTTGAACAGTGTCTAAGATTCTCAATTTAGTGAGTAAGGGAGCAGAATTGGCCCGAGAGTCTTAGTTGGTGATAGCTCGCACAACCCGCTTTTGTAAATAAAAAATTCTATTTAAGTTAGACACATATGACGACCAGGTGGAGTTCTAGTTTCTAGTTTCATCAACTCTCACTTCGTGACTTTTACCTCCAGGTCAGTTCCAGATAACCTTCGCACCTACGCCCTCGGATTTCAGTTTATATTTCAGCGGTCTTTGGGTTTCCTGCCAGGCCCTATAGTGATGGGCTGGGTGGTGGACATGCAATGCCTGGTCTGGGGCCAAAGCTGCAGTACTCGAGGCAGCTGCCAGTTCTATGACGTAAAGAGTTTGTCCTATCACTTTGCATTTATCGCCATTGCTGTTCAAGGTACGTAACAGGATATGTATCATGTAAGATGTAGTGGCACAAAGGATAGCCAGCTTTTAAGGAGTCCATATCATGAATGTCGGGATTCGGGGCGTGGCCTCTCCTTCACTAGACAGCAAAGCAAACCTTTTTTTGCATGAACTTTTCCGGCATGCGAACCAGTGCGGAAAACTTTGAGCGAAAGTGAAAAGTGGAATGTGAAACTTGCGATATTTCACGTTTGGGCACCTCGTGCTCTGCGCCTAGTTAGCAAAAATTTACATCTCTGCAATTTCAGTTGCACAGTTGGTTTTGTGAGCGGTAGTGCAGACGACGTCCATTGTATTTCACTGATAAAAGTCAACTTTTTTTACCTTCACTTCCTGCACGTCCAGCACTCCTGAAAAACTACAGCCCTCGATTCAACCTTAAAAAGGTTCAGTCCAATAACGGATGATGGTAAAAACAAAAGCTACGCTTGTTAGACGACAGTCCAACGTAGTTTTTATGAGCTCTGGTGCATTTGCGATCGAACAATGTAATTTAGACTTGAGATAATCCTCGCTCTTTAAATCCTCTTGATAACGTCATTTCAGGCTTAAATAGGGTGTAACGTTTTGTCCGACTTTGTTTCAATATTTGGGCCTTTCTTTCTGTACTTTACTTTATCCCTCCTTCTTCAGACTTTATTTGACTGACGCAAATTACTTTTTGTTTTCCTTCTTTAGGGATTTCTGCCGTTTTCTATTTTTTCTCCTTCTGGTTTTGTAAGCGGAATGCCACTAAAGAGTCCAAGCGCGTCGAAGTCGAAGAGCCAATTTTTACAGAGGCAGCGTTGTGATCAAAGGAAACTTAAGTCAAGCACGTTATACAATTCATTTTCATATTTACACAAATTGTACAGTGGAACACCTTTTTCAGCCACTAGAAAATTGTTAAATTAATATTCTTATAGAATTTATTGGCTGTAATCACCTTTTCTCCAACAGGCGCGAGTGGAGTTATTGCTTTATTAAACCTTTAAGCTGATATGAAATGTGCATATATATCTATATGCATAAAAAATGCATATTCTCCTTACTGTTATCTCTGCATTTCTTATACCGCCAACCACTAAGGTGAATTTGTCTAAATATCAAGACATTTTATCTTTAGTGATCACTTCCTTCATTCTCATCACTTGAATGTTTGAACAGGTAGTGACAATGTTAAGAGAAATTTTATTTTCATCACTGTAAGGGCTTAAAGGGTTGAACAGCTTTCATGCGAATGGTCACAATTTAGGATTTTGTCTACAAGCTAAAAGGTTAAAGCAACATTTAGTTTCTCAAGGTTTGACTCAGAATAGGTACAAGAATTCTTTCAGGTTACAGCAATTAGCAGGCGTCCGTCTTGTTGGTGTACCGTCTAGGCAAACTAAAGTGGTGACCACAAACAGAGACGAAGAATTCTGATCATCATTATATTTCACCCCATTAAGCAAAATTTAATATAGCGTATTTATGTATGCCGATGTATTTATGTAGTAACATGTTTCGTATTAAAGTGTAAAAAAAGTCAATTATTTACTAGTTCCTATATGTTTTAACAATTAGAATATACGGATATAAAAAGCAAGCAGTAAGACGATCGGGCCGCATCATGTAGTCGCGATATTTAGGATTTTGCATTAACTAAACTACCTAAAATCGTTTATCATGACAAGTCTTCTTCGTTTGAGACTGATTTTGGTTGATTAATCAAGTTTCATGAAAAAAAAAACACACACACATTTGAAACAACGTGTCCTTTTCTATTAAGCGAAATTTAATTTTGCGCATTTATACATGCTGACATATTTATGTAGTAATGTTTCGTATTTAAGTGTAAAAAATAACTCCATTGTAAATTAGTTTCTATATGTTTGGAAAATTAGCATATAAGGATGTAAAAAGCAAGCAGTAAAGACGTTGGGGCCATGTAGTCACGATATTTCTCTCTCGCACCTTTGGGGCTTAGCCCTGAATTTTTGAGATCCTGGTGCCCTGACCCGAATGTCGGCTACTTGACCCCTCTTGGTACCCTTGATATGGAGTTGACTTTATATAATTGCTTCATTCTTTTTAGTTCATTGACTTAAGACGATGTAGCTCAGAAAGTAGTGCTCAGTCTCCTCCTTAGGGAAGATCGCGTGAAAATCTTCTACAACACAGATTTTATTCATACTTTTATTACAATGGTCAGATAATGCGTCTCTTTTGTCAGAAATTCAAAAAGCTTGGGGTCACTGATTACGTTTCAGAAACAAAAAGCGTGGAAAAATATTCTGATTTTGAAAAATTTCGCAATCGTTAGTCGGCGTGGCCTCAATGGTCGTTAGTTGAAAAATATTTTGAAATATTCACTGGCGACCCACTTTCTAAGTCAAATTTCATTCAAGTCTATTGAGCAAATAATTCTTAACTTGTGTCATCCCTTCGATTAAACTTAACCTAAACGGGACAATTGTAAGTCATGCAAACCTGTATTCATAGAAAACGTCGATAAAATTTGAGTAGAACTTCAAAAAATTAAAACTTTTCACGTTCAGAATTTTTTTTTTGACAAAAGGAGAGAGCCAGTAAAGAAAGTGATCTATTGAAAAAACGAATGGAGACACCGTGCATTTAAGAGAGTTAAGTACGTTTACAGATATTAAAATACCCACCACTGTATTTGTCTATATTTCTTACTTAGCGCACGCACATGATGCAAGACGGGGCGTAACATTGCGACCTAAATTACGTGTGCAAAATGGATAAGCATAAACAATTAGGGAGAACGTCGAAAGTAACCTTACAGTTTCATTTTCACCTGCAAGGTAGCGACTCCATGAATTAATTGCCTCTAAGTTTCCTAATAAGGGTTGATAAATGAATGCAATGATCTTAGTTAACGGCCTCTAAAAACACTTATCTTTCAAGTTTTATTAAAAAAACGCTTGCATACTTTTTCACATGAAAAAAAGTTGTACATACGTAACGTCTTTATCAATTGTCGTGAAGAAAACTAAGTACTAACTTTGGTAGGTCCGTATCTGGTACGG
>CAXIQD010000280.1:0-35000 GCA_964030785.1 Siderastrea siderea | reverse complement strand
GTTGATCATTCTTGGCGAAAGATACTTGCTCGTCTGCTGTTCGTTTTGTTTCGTAAAACGCGGAAACAGCCACTACTCTGTTCATGTTATCAATACTAGTTGAAAGCCGTCAAATGAAAATTCCGCGACACGATGCGATAAAACGGAATACATACTTCACTGTTGCTGTACTTCTCTTCTCCAGGTGAGAGACAGCTTGCGTCAAACCGAATGCCATTCTCAGGAGAGAAAGAAATGGTGACAATTCTCCTAGAACGACGAGAATTCATTAGAGCAACACATTTTACTTCGTCAGACTTGTTCCTTGGTTGTCCCTTGGCGATGGCGGTCGGATCGAAATCTCGTAGACAATTTACTTCCGTTGACAGCTCTATTGTTAAAGGGCCAATCAGATTGCGAGATTCCCGCGGCCAAAATTTGGCCGCCGACACGAACTCTTGTGAGAGATTGTATCAGGCCCTATTTTAGCGAGCGACCAACATAAGAGAATATGAGAGCGATGCTAAAATTCGGCCTGATCGCAGGTTAACAATGACCATGCTACATTTTTTTTTTGCCCACTTCTCTACAGGCCTATCAAAGGTATTCAAGGGATGACACGCCAAGTCATTGTGGCCATAACTACAAATATTGAGAGCCAAGAGTTCAGGCGTCGTTATGGAGAAGAGAAAGGGCTCCCACCTGAACACCCCAGAGCTGGGTCTACAGATGATGTCGAAGCAATTTTTGCCTTTTTGCATGAATTATTAGGTCTAATATTTGATGAAAAGGCCTTTCATGATGCCTTTCCAAAGGTCATGCTTGAGTACACAAAGAAGTGTGACCCAGACCTCCCATTTTACCATTACACTGGGGGCAATGAGCAATACAACCCTGGCTGCCTACCATCCTTCAACAGACCGTCAGGCAGCAGATTAGAGCGGCTTGATCGTGTGATCATTTCAAGAAGATCAGACCCTGGTGTGTTTATGTATGACCGCGCTTCAATTCCACAGACAGGCCAGCTAACAGCCCGTGCAGCTCATTTTAAGCCAGCAGAATGTCTTCCCCCAGCACCACCTCCCACGCTTGCATCTTGAAAGCGAATGTATATCTAAAAAATTACCTTGTTACATAGTTGAGCCCCCCTATCAAGCAGTCACCCTTGTGGAATTGGCAAGTGGCCTCTTTATTGAACTTGGCCACTTACTAGAGAATTTGCCAGGAATTTTATGATACATGCCACCGTGTACATGAAGAAACATCACTTCATTTTAGTGTCGGTTGAATTTCATCAAGTTGATGATAAGTGTGTTTAGATGATTTTGTCTGTCAACACTTCTAACTCACAAAACAGTGGAGGTATTAATTATACTGGCCATCTACGTTGGATTTTAATGAATGGCAGCTAAGAATAGCAGTGGCTGCTTAATAAGGGGGTCAACTATTTCCAAAAAAGGTGTCATTTACAACTACGAAAAGAGAAGCCATTTGACATGTCAATCAAAGTTTTGTTTATTTCATGGGGTAATGATTCTGTAGAATGATACATGTACTTTTAAAAAAGCTCTCTGTTTTTGTCACCTAACAGATGTAACCATTCTGAAGCAAGTGAACATTTATTTAAAAAGTGCATTGTTAAAGTGACCATGGCAAAATAAGCTTTTATTCTAACCCACCAGTTGTGAAGCTTTGCTACTTTGCTTTTTGGGCAACTGTTCATTTTTCGAACAATCTTTCAATTCTCAGGCAATATCCCAGGGGGGGGTACTCCGGGATCAAAGTGACAGGGATGATTGAATGGAGGCAAACCTCAGGACCCAAAAAATCCCTAAGTCTTCCGACATTACCCAAAGGCACTTTAGTTTGATTTTAATACCCAAAAAATCCTCTATTTAAATCAAGTCACCCAAAAAAATACTTGCCAAATTCTCCTACCCCAAAAAAATCCCGAAATCGAAAATTTCTATAGCATTTCTATAAATGGCTATAGCATTCTTATCTTTCTCGTTAGTTGGCTCAGGCCTTAATCGAGCATCAAGTTTTTTCACTCTTGATTTTCTGGCTGCAACTTTCAAAAATTATTGGCGATCCTTTTCATGCGCAGCTCCAATGCATTTAAATGCAAGAGTGTGAGTGATGTCAACACCTTCGTCATCACTGTCCTCCTCCTCCTCCTCCTCCTCGCTGTCCTCCTCTTCCCAAGGCAAGTCCAGTTCAGAACCATTTTCCGACCCATACCAATCGTCTGAAAGTAAAGAGAAAAGGGAAATGTTATTTTTGAAGGACAGAAATAGACAAGTATTTAATATTAGGATGGCCCTATTCTCCCAGAGGAGACTTGGGATCCAGATGATGTCTGTGCATGATGATTTAATATTAGGATTTCTGACAGTTTACTGATGAAACCAAAACAAGGACTCAGAATAGATTCTTACCATCATCATTATCGTCTCCTAAATTCACCAAAACATCGTTTGACATTGGGAAACTTGAGCAGTTACACCCAAGCCCTTTCTTAACTTTCTCAAGATCCAACAAAGGTGCCTCTGGAAGCGTTTCTGTTGGTGGTAGCAGTGGCTTTTCTGCTGAAGCCTTTTCAGTCAAATCTTCCACGATACAAAAATCCCAAAGCAAAAGCATGCTTTTCTCCTCGCTTTCATCCGGTAGAAACTATCTGGGCGAAGAAAAAAAGCGAAAAGACACTGTTAAGATGATACCATAAGCTTACATAAGAATGCAAAAGGGTTCGAACATCAAAGAGTGCCAGCATTACGAAAGGAAACAAACACGTTGTCTGGGGTAATGAGGATCTCTTGGCAGTTGCCTTTCGAGTTAAAACTTACGTGAAGAATTTTACATCAAATCGGTCGACCACGCTTGCCTGATTGTAGCACGCCATAATGTGTGATTTATGCTTACAATGTGCATGGCATGCAAACGTGTGATATGCCTGCTGAATTACAACGCTAATATTATATTTGAGTGGCTAGATAAAAGCAACGTAAACAAAGCATACCTCGAATACTACACTGGACTGCACGTCAGCGACCACAGGCGATTTATGTCCATCCAATTTTGCGAGGAGTTCTCTGCTAAGAGGCAGAATGCACATTCGCCTTTCCGATGGCGAATCCAAAAAACTAAAATGCGCAAAGATACCATTTATCTCTAAAAACGGTAAACTTGGGACAGTGAAGGAAAAGGTATAACAGAAGTCGCAACAATACAGATATATGCGACTATTACTCTTGAAAAGCCCTGCGTTCGCCGAAACTTGGAAATGGCGTCCATTACTCTTATATCTGAGATCCGAACCCTTCGACAGTTGAGCTCAACTGAATGCAAATGAATTTTGAACCATGATGCTTTGCGCGCTGCTGTCCAACCTCCCCTGAAGGCGAACTTTACACATACAAAAAATTAGTAAAAAGATGCCTCGTATTTGTTTTATTATTTATAACTCCCTTGATCCTAATGTAACACCCCTTTCCATCTGTTGAAAATTATGACAATTAAACAACAATTAACAATTAATTAACATCTATGGTTTGTTACTACCATAAAATATAACTTGATTTCTGCTAGTTACAACTTAACCATCGATACTCATTCTGTCAATGATTGTTTTACAGACACTCCATGTAAAACACGGAATCCAAAATTTAAATTTTCTCTTTCTCTGGTGACCGTAATTTTATATTAATGAGGTTCGACGGTAAATAATTTTCATATATTTTTGTTATAAATCAGAATTATTTAATTAATTACTTGTAAAAAGCCAAGTGACACAAGCAAAATGTTATTGCAAGGTGCTACATAACAATGTTTCATTTCTATCTATATTGCGAGTTCAACCAATGTTTACTTTGTGTAACACAACTGCACTAGTGATACCGTGGTACACGCAACAAATGCTAGTAAACATTTTGTCTCTTTCCATATAAATTCATATAAATATTTTTTGATTAACTACTCAATTCCTATCTCAAGTCTTCATTAAATATTTATTGGTGTATAATATAACTAAGTGCCAACTGAACATATATCTACTCTTGAGAAAAAAACCGTTTTGACTATGTTATTAAGTTTAATAACTAGAAATGAAGGCTGATATTGTGACAAGCTAAGCTGTTTGAGCAGTAGTGATTACCTGCACAAATTGTCGAGTTATTGTCTCAAGTTCGTTTTTTGTTTCACAATTTGTTTCTCAAACAGAACCTGCCCCAGTGAAGGCAGGAGGTCTTCTTTTGTTGATTTACTTGAATAAGAAATGCAATATTGTTTGCATGCGGATTTTAGTTTCTGCATGTTTGATGAAGTGATGTAAGCCAGCAATAGCTGCTTCATCTCTTGGCACCTAAAGAAAAATGTCATTACCCATTAGAACAAACATACAATGTACTTAAGATATTTAAATGTTTTATGCAGATATCATAAAATCCTGAATTTCATTGGTATTTCACAGGTCAGTTGCGACATTCCAATCCCTTAGGAAGCTACCGGGGGTAATGTGCACATCACAAGTGTAGTTTATATCACAATTTCAAATTTATTATCATCAACATAAAAACTATGTAAAAAAAGCCATAAGTCAAACAAAGTCGAAGCTCTCTTAAAGTGCACTCTCGTAAGCGCACAGCTCCACTTACGACTGCCTAGACCCATGAACGCCCCGACAAACTCTTTATTTACACATTTAAGTAAGCAGCCTTGGAACAGTTTCAAGGGAAACGATTTAGACTTTTGTTTTGTTTCTAAGCTCCCTTAAGTGTACATCACAAAGGAAAAAAATATTAGCCTCATCCTTACATGTAGTTTACGTTATCCATGAACTTCACACCACTTATCTTTACAGTGATGCTTACAATTCACAAAAAATAAGACACAAAACGATGATTTCACAGTGATATTTTGTTTCTCTTCAGCAGTCTTTGGTGTGAGCTGTGCAAGCTCTTATGTTATCGGCCACTTACTGCTTACTGTACATGTATGCTCTAGCCAGCCGCTTACGAACATCACTCCCTAAGCCACCAGCTTCAGTTACGGACATGCTTTCTGATTCCCGAGAGTGTCCACTTACAGAAGCTTCAATTTATAGATCAAGACCTCAGAGGCAGCAGACTGCATGTTCAATATCAGTATCGTTTACTTACAAATCCTGAAGTCAAAAGCTTCAGTTCATTGGCTTGGAGGTTTTCTAGCCTTTTCT
The DNA here is from genome assembly GCA_964030785.1 of Siderastrea siderea. Lineage (NCBI taxonomy): Eukaryota > Metazoa > Cnidaria > Anthozoa > Scleractinia > Rhizangiidae > Siderastrea > Siderastrea siderea. The sequence goes on along the minus strand of CAXIQD010000280.1, from coordinate 29,809 downwards.
TTCTTATTCAGATACTTCCTAAACCAAAGAAAAGAGTTAATAAATGACTCAATGAATCGTACTGTGTGCTTATTGTGTATTTTCTCATTTGTTCAATTTTTGATAGTGTGTGATCGTCGCAGTTAAATAAGCAACCTAAGCTGTTGAAAACGAATCTGAAAAAATCAGGCTTGAACAGTCAAGCCCGAATGTTTTCGTTTTGGTTTTTCTTTTTCGTTTCAAATGCTGTTTTTTTTTTGTTAACTGCAAGGATCACTCACCTTCATTATTTCCACTTGCAGTTCATGTTTACTATTACGTATATTCACAGTCACTTCAAGTTTTATTTTCCTTTTTTAATACTTGCTAATATATATATAATATACATATATATCTACCTGGATTTTTGAAAACGGTACCACTCAGTTGAGGTGTCTGAGCCGGCGTGTCGTGAGCACTTTTTAGACAATATAAAAATTATGACTGCCAGAAGTCCTTTTTTTCTTCTCCCCCCTCTCCCTCCCCCCCCCCCCCCCTTCCATTTTCTTTCGTGTGGTTTCGAGGCTGTTCGGAGTCATAAAACCTTGTTTTGGTGCCGTTCTGGTGAAAACAGGCAAATCTTCAAGAGCCACCTTTTCAAAAAATCCAGGTTTAATAGGTTTAGGTTTATATATATAAACTGAAATGTTACGGTCAAGAGTCCAACTCCAAGATAGCGTTGTTGGTTTAATCAGTGCTCGACGTTTCGACCATCACGGCCCTCATCAGGAGCACTATATATATTAGAGAATAGTCAACAAATAAATGAAAATCTTTATTTTAGACCCGACGCGTTTCGGCTTCTGCCTTCATCAGGGGTCTATGCTCTCGTTCGTTGACAGATAATTAGAGTTACTTCTCATGACGTAATAAAGCGTATCAATGAGTGATGTAAATTAGTGAACAACGTCCTGTGAGATCGTTCTTGCGATAATTATTTTGACGGTCTAGAGTGAGACGCCCTTTATAACTTACGTTTTTAAACTTTTTTGCACGCAATTCTTTATAAAGGTGTTTGCGTCCCTGGTCTCTAGCCTGTTCTTTTATTCAGTCCATTTGGCTGCAAAATTTTAAGAGTTCTTTGCCAAAATATTTCTCTTGTGCGAAGGATTTCCTTTTTTCGTTCGATAGCCATGTCGTTTTGTTTAATTTGCTCAATGATGGTAATTATTGCGTCATTGTCAAAGTTATGAGTTCCTGTGTTATGTAAAAAGTGCTCAGTGAGTTCGCAGCTACTAACTCCTTTTTTAATATGATTTCTGTGATTGTTGGGTCGTATGTTAAAGCCTGTCTCGCTCTTTCCTACATACTGTAATTTGCATATTTTGCGTTCGATTATATAAATCACCCACGTCGATTGACAATTCACTGTATGAAATATGTTGAAAACTTTGCTGTCTTGAGTCCCTGTAAAGGTGGAGGTCTCATTTATGCGACTACACCAGCTGTATTTCGGTTTGCTGCATGGTCCACAGCTGCCAGTTGTGTTGTTGTATATAGATAGATTTGTGTAAGGACGACGAAGAGACAATCTCTTGACTTCCGGTGGTTTAATTGCACAACGTTTCGGCCTTTGGCCTTCCTCAGGTACAAGTTTAAAAACTAGATATTTACAATAAAAAGTTAACAAATTAAAAAGCCTAGTATAAGAAAATTTCAAAGCCGTCTATATTTATAGTAATAGTACAAGTGAGAAATAATGTACATAATGGTTACGTAATAACAGACAGGAAAAACAAAAAAATACTTAACATATAAATGGGAGCTAACAAGGTAGTACAAATAGCAAAGCTTAAAAATTACAAAGCTTACAACCACCGTGAGCAATTCAACTGTGATTGGATGTCTGTTGTAAAGGCCGAGGGAAATTTATTCTATACACGAAATATCCCTGTGTCCTGGTTCTGAATACTGACTCCTGGGGCGAGGCATGAAAAACAGGTCATACCAAGGGTATTTTTGTTGGCCGTGTCTAATTCCTGGTAGCTGGGCAAGGTTCATTCAAAACTAAATCATTTAGACTTCCCGGGAATATCCTGTATTTGTGTAGAATCACCAAGGGATTCAGAAACGTATTGTGTTTTTTTAAAGGGAAACTGTCACGGGCTGACATGCGCAAACGCGCGCGGGTTTGTCCCCCGTGAAGATTCTCTTCAACTCTTTATTTATATCGGCCGCCATGATGGATTTGTCGGTGAGTGGAAATAATTTGCATCTATTTTGCATTCAATCAATGCTGTAATCTCCAGGAATCGCAAATGGGCGACGAAGTCGCTGTCACTGGAAGCTTCATACCCGGCATTGAATTTAGGCTGAAGCCACGACCTAAATATCCGATTTTCCAAATTTGTGGATTTTCCAAATTTGTGTTTGTGGTTTCTAGACCATGCTTTCTTATATTCTGCTTGATCCTCGAACTTCCTCTTCCGTCCCGAATTGGTTCTTTTCCCTCCATGTCCGCCACTGCTCGACGCCATTTTGAATTTGTCGACTCAAACTTGAAAACATCAGCCTGATGTTTTCAAGTTTGCCATCGGAAACTCGCGCATGCGCAACCCGTGATAGTTGCCCTTCAACGAATTGGCCGACCTTGTGGATTCTATAAAATTGTTCTCGATACCCAAATATAGGTGGACTGAGTCGCCAATCAAAAATTCTCAGCATTCTGACAGAACGTTTTCATTCGACCTTCTGAGAGTACTCGATAAACTATCTTTTTTGTCTTATATAGTTGACAAATTTGCCTGCTGAGCTTGAGCAGGAAACATTTGTGGTTTTACCCGCCAGTCATAATTTAGAAACTCTTAGAGAATTTGAACGGAAATTCTCATTTAGACCTCCTTGGAGAATTTGTTGGTTGTGTGCAATTACCAAGCGATTTAAAAAAAACAACGCATTCTAATGTGAAATCACTGTTCAGCCAAATGCGTTGACTGCCGGGCATTTAGCATATTTAAAACCGTACCTCGATACAAAGCATCTAGACACGGTCCATAAAATGGGCTAAATGCCCAGCATTCTGGCTTCAGGGAAGTTAAAAACTGATTTCAGAGAGAAGCAACCCTGATATTAAGAGCCTTCTACATTTTTGGAGGTGGTAACTGATTCAAACTATCGCAATTTTTTAACGTATTTCTGGGCAGGTTAATATATACACAGATCCATTACAGTTCAATGTGACGGCGTGACAGCTCTGTTAGGTAGCAATCGATCAAGCAAGATTTCATTGTATGCTTAACCCATTGACTCCTGGAAATTTTGCCAAAAAATGCCTTTTGAAGCGAGTCAAGCCGTTTTTAGGTCGCTGTCTAGCCAGAAAGAATCAAAACTGTCCAAAACGTTGTTTACAAGTCGAGAACTAGACAAGCATTCGTTCCTGAAGCCAAATTACAGCTTTCGAAGTTCGGGCTTGTGCAGAAAGCAAAGTTTTCGAGAAAGTTTCGCTGCCCCCTCGTCTTTTACCTTTTGCTTTCTCTCCTCTCCGCTTGTTTTACTTTTCTTTCCCTGTTTTCTTCTTTTGTTAGGCATTTACTAGCCTTCCTTTCGGTGGGAAAAGGTTTTGCAAAAGTTCGAGGATCGTGGATTTTTTTTGAAGGGAAGGAAGTACGAGTGGGTAGTGGACAAGATTTTCATTGGAATTTTCTGGTCAAAGTTACACGGTTTTTTGCGTCTTTCTCTGGTCTGTTTTTCTGAATCGCGCTCATCTGAGTATGGCTTGAACGATCTCATCTCCCTGAACAAGGTAGTTGTCAAAGTTGGCTAGGACCTTAAAAACTGATGACGTCACAAGTGGTACAAGGGACGTTGTTCAACAAGGGCTGTTACGGGCGCTTCAGGGGTCAATGTGTTAAGGTCGACAAAAATTGGTCTTTCGAATCGCTTAGTAATCACAAACAAGCATGGAATACTCCTTAGAGTTTTGAACACGAATTTCCATCCACATTCCGTGGTTTTATGGCTGGCGACTTATTCCAGGGTATGCACAAGATTGAGACACTTAATGTCCACTACAACTCTGTGGCTGTTTAACTCCAATACATCCTACAGGGAAAAAACGCTGTGCAACTAAATACAAGTCAACATCTTTACAGCACCCCAAAAAATTGGCAGCTATCCAAGTCAGTGAGAAACCACAGAAAAGAAGAATTGGGCAGTGATTCATCCAGTCAAGGACCAGAGGGGTTTCTACCAATGAGGTAAGTTGCATAATTGTAGTCTTAAAATTGCAGTTAATTTTGTAGTCACAGTTCAATCGTCTTTCGGGCAAAGCAAAAGCCACATTAATAATTTCTTGCACTGATTTAAATAGAAATTATTCACAAGTGGTGAAGTGTTGAACACACAACTGTGGCGAACTTGGAAGACAAGAGTGGTGAACAGAAGTGTGGTGAACGTGTAATCAAACACGTGATTGAACGCGTTGCTTAGTGGTTAGGGCGCTGGATTTGCAATCCGGAGGTCCCGAGTTCATTTCCTCTCTTTGACCCTTGACTGTGTTTGTAACAAGGTAGCCTCGTGTTCAAATCCAAGGCCACGCTATGTAAATAGCCAACTGGTAAGCCTCCCACAATTTAAACCTAGTGTTACCTTAACATTATAATAATAGATTTTTAAAGCGGTTTTCATGTGGAATTGTCGGTTGTTTTTTTGTGTAGGGAGATATTCAATGCCAATGACTCCTTTCACTACCCATTGAGGCCTTTTTTTTTCTTCATTTTTTTGCAAGGAAGGAAAGGGATTGGTCTGTTCTCGAAAACAACAGGGTTAACCAAATAACCGTCTCGTGAATGAGATCTCGTGTATGTTGCACAGGCAAACTAGGGTCACGAGCAGACTACTTTAGCGTCATCCTCGGAGACCCAGGGGCAGATAGTCGGGGCGAGAGGCAGATAAAACAGGCGAAATCGGTGCAAGCTGAAGCCTGGTGCGAGCTAGCAAAAGTTTACAAGACGAGCGGGAACAGCCCCTGGGAGAATACCTTTAATGGACCAGTTCAAGAGCCAATTTGCGTTCTTGCTTCTGATTGAGCACAAATTTTGAGGCATTGTACTTGTTCTGCCCAATCAGCGATCAACTTATTTTACCGTTCCTTTCATGACGTCTTATACAGAGTGTAACTTTGCTAAATATTGTAGCCAGATCCCATGCACTCGTGCGTACTGAAGTCAACTTTTTGTGTCGCTCTTTCGATAGGCCTACCATTGAAGAAAGGTTTAGTAATATGAGGACCCAAAAAAAAATTTTGCAAGGGCAATCAAGGAAAAGGAAAACAAGCGAAAAATGAGATTGAGGTATTGTGAAAAGTTCACACCTTAGATGTCAACGTTTGGAAGCGTGCAGTGTGGAGAAAAGACAAATTGTGGATCACTGGTAAATCCTAACTGCATGCTACTAAAAGTTCACACCGAAGGAGTGAACTTTTCACAGTACCTCGATCTGATTTTCATACTCATTGTTTTCTTTTTCCTTGAGTACTCTTGCCAAATTTCTCGATTTCTCAGCTTTGTGGGTCCCACTTTACTGAAACTTTCTTTGATGGTAGGCCTATCGAACGAGCGAGACGGAAAGTTTATTTCGGTACACTCGAGTGCATGAGACCTGGGTACTGAGATTTAGCAAAGTTACACTTTTTACAATTCGCAATTTATTCATAACAAAATTCACAAAAATACGCATTATTAAATAAAAAATTATTACATAAATTACATTACACTCTGTATAAGACATCACGAAAGAAACGGGAAAATAAGCTGATCGGTGATTGGGCACAAAAAATACAATGCCACAAAATTTGGGCTCAATCAGAAGCAAGTGCGCAAATGGGCTCTTGAACTCGTCCGTAAAAGGTATCCTCCCAGGGGCTGTTCCCGCCCGTCTTGTAAACTTTCGCTCGCACCAGGCTTCTGCTCGCACTGATTTTGCCCGTTTTATCTGCCTTTCGCCCCTGGTTCTCCGAGGATGCTTTAGCGTCAAAATATAAGGATTTGTATGGACCTTGATCGCTAGTTTTGACAGGAAACTAAAAATGAGAATAAATAGCCAATTAAGCGTATAGATCTTATGTTGTCCTCCCGTTTCTTAAATTTCTCAAAGCATTTCAACTGGTTCCTGAAACCGTTAACCTTCTATTAGCTTGCTGAACAGCGTATTAAAAGAGCAAATTATTCTATTCATGTTTCCTGGTCTTTCTCGTTCAAACAATCCTTTCTATGTATCTCTTGAATAACAGATGCCAATGGACAGAAGATGTAAAAGGTGGAAAGGACAACACAGAATCCACTTTCAGTCACATCAGCAAAATCAAACATTGCACCATACAAGCGCCTAAAAATAACGAGAGTTCCTCCGACAAAGCCCGATAATACAGCAAAGTTCCTCTCGCGGCTCCAACATCAGCAAATCTTCATGAGAGCCCACGAAAATGACCACAGGAATGTGCAACACCACTACAATGCCTTGTAGTTGCTATCGCAACTACTAGGGTCGCTACCTGGTAAAGGTTAAGCTTAACAGCCACCGGAAATATACCTGGCTTAAATCACTATCACATTAACCAATTATTCTTGTCTTCTTTTTGGAAAACCTTATCAATATGAAGCCTTTTTATAGAATGAGCGTCATTATTCTGTTCTGTTTCATAGTTCAAGGATTCGTTTTTCATCCAAAGCGGGTTAAGGGAACAAACAGACTACAGCACTGATTACTTGTCAAGCTACAAGAGTCACAACGATCTGAAAAGAGATGATAAACGGCAACTACTGTCAATTCTGTTGGAATATTCCCGCCCAACTCAATGTCGGATTCTAAACAATTTCCCTTAAACGAGCACCAGCTGAAAGTTCCAGCATTGAACGAGGGAGGGGAAGTAGTCTTAAGACGTTCCTGACTGCTATTTGACAATGGTTTGAGCTCTGAATTTGTGTCATCTATGTTTTCACATTCTTCCCTTCGGCTTCAGACTTTCATTTTATTTTGAAGAGCAAGTGTTTACAAAAAGAGTGTAAATAAAATGTTGTCCTGTTTCCACAGTGGAGTCCAGAGACAGCAGTCCATTCAATAGTCATGTGTTTGTAATCTCTAACTGAACCACGGAAAGCGTGTCCAAAAGAAACAACTGACTGGAGAACACGGGAATAAAGGGTAAGGTGGAATCACGATAAGAAATGGTGCTGAGATGGTCAAAAAAAGTTCTTTCTGAACATTAATTTCATGAGAAACAGCCAAACATTTCGCATTTCAGGAATGAAAGTGAGATCCTTTATTGTGTCAACCACGTACATATTCGTGTCGCTAACAAATCACGTGCACAGTAATAAGCAATATATTTCAGTAGGCCTTAAGAGCGGGACGGGTAAGTTCCCTCGATAGCGATGAAACAGTCGATTGTTTCTCCTCCGCTCGCTGTTTGTAATCCACTTAAATTAGGCAGTGCAAATGTAGTCCTTCCATCTCCACCAAACCTAGTTCCTAAAAATGAAAAATAGGGAAGCACATTTTTGATGCATGTGCTGATTTCTTTTCATTGACTGAAAATCAGCAGTAAATACCATCTAATTGACAGCCATGGTGGACCTTTAAATAGTTCTTAATTTTTGTTCTTTTTTTTTTTGCAAATCTGTCGTCATTGTCACCCATGTTTGTAACTTACACGTAGTTCAGGTTTTCTAACTACAATGTATAGCTTTTAAAGGGTTTGTATTCTATTTTATCTTCTCATTCAATTCTTAGTTGGTATAAATAGTTTCAATAGTTGGTCAAAAGGGAACTCTTTAAACTATAAGGGAAAACTGGGAAAACCCTGGGAAGGGGTAAGGGATAGTAGAGAGTCAGTGCGGTTTTCTTTCTTCCATTTCCTTGCTCCTCGGTGCTTCTCACTTTTCTTGATTCATGGAAGCATAGTCTTCACTTCAACCATTTTAAAAGCCTCCCCTATTATTCTGATTGCTGTAGGTCTTCATCCAGTGACTTTACAACGGCAAATGTATTACAGTTTGGTAAAGTAGTAAACAAGGTCGAATTGGAAAACGAGAATAAGGCCCTTGATCAAGTGTAATATTTTCTTTCAAGGTAAACAAGAAAGTGAATGATCTCCTTAGTTGTAGAAAAACCTTTTCTACTTCTTAATGGTAGATTCTTGTTTTCAATGGTATCATTCTGCCATTATTCGACTGTGGGGATGTAATCTGGAGCGACAAAGTAAACTTTACTCTGATACCAGACCCCCAAATCCTAAAAAATAAAGCCGCGCGAATTATACTCGTCCGTCCATGTTATTCCCCTGCATCGGAAGCATTAAATGAACTCAATGGGATTAGCTCTTCACAGAAGGAGAGCAGATCACAGAAGGATTTTCTCGTACATGTGTCTTAACAACCTTTTTGCTCATTCCTTCCCACATGTTTTCAATATAGATTTCCACAATTATAACACTAGACTGCAGACCGATGTGCGAAAAACACTAGCACAAGAAAATGGGGGCACTTGACAACCATCAGTTTCTCTGCAGATGATTGGAACAGTCTAAGAATGTCTCTGTGTGAAGCCTCAACTTTGGCTCAGTTGAAGAAAGGACTTCTAAGGGCAAACATAAGCTAAACTATTTATTTTAGTGTCATTCAGTTTAATTTTAGTTCCTTTTTAGTTTTTCCGTATTTTCAATAGGATCTGTAAATCACTTTGGTATCCTAATAAAAGATTATTTTTACAAATATTATGACAGAATTTACAAGATTTGAGCTCGACAATTGCTCTGAAAGCATCAAGATGCTTGTGGAGAGAACGAGTGTCTATGAATGTTATGGTTTTGATATGACCATCAGATAATCTTACATTGCGAAGTGACAGAAAGAAATAAAAAGTTAGCTATCACCAGGTTATTAAAAAAAAAACGGTTTGATTGGCAGATATGAGATCGTACAGATCCCAGCAGATTGACGTTTTATTAGAACTTACCGAGTAATGAAAAAAGCGTTACGTATTGGGATATCGACAACAACTGACCATCTGCTTTAAGAAATCCTGTCGGTGTGAAATTGAATGCCAAACATCTAACTTCACCAATGATCGGTTCGCCATTTACGGTGAAACACAAAAACAGAAGCAGCAGCAAGATATTTACACGAACCATCATGGAATAATCTACAGAAAAAATTCATGAAATATGTAATGTTGACAGTTTACAATTACAATTTCTAAAGCGGTGAAATTCAAAAGTCTTAAAGCGCCCTAGAAGAAAAATTCAATTAAGTCTCCAAATCCGTCTTCGCTGGGGGAGAGAACATCACTTCACCTGATATCACCTGAGTTGAAAAAAGGTGAATTGGCCACCGAAAAGAGGTTCAAAAGACGACGTTTTGACCGTTAGCACTTCCTTTAAGACAAGTTTTGGCTCACAATCATTGACTTTGGATTTGAGTCATAGAAAAGAAAGCTTGGTGTGAAACTTGCATGATAGATGAAGAAACATTAAAAGGTGAACATCATAAAAAGTTAAATTTCGTGAAAATTGAATTGGACATTAGTCCTATTTACCACAATTTGCCTGACATGCCGTTTGCACAGCTGTTGACAAAAAACCCAATTTGACCAAAGTCCCTAAGCTTTGTGAGAAACTTTTGTCAGCAGAACTGATAACAAATATTTTACTTCACGAAAAATAATGTGAACCGTAAACGATTATGTTGTGGCTCCTGTTGATTGTATTGTGGCTCCTGTTAATCCGCGGCATTCAAAGGTTGTCTCGCTTTGAATTCCCTAAGGAAGAGCTCTTACGTCTTGAAACTAGTTATAGTTATCTACCAATTTGCCTAAGGTGCTTCATTTAAATACATAGTTTACACAGCTGCTGACGGTCAATATTGCATCTAGGTTATTGAAGAACACTTTTCGAAGACTAAACTTTCTGGAGTCCCCATTCTGAGTGATGGCAGAATTGGTCGAAATGACTGCGTTAGCCGGACACTTGACTCTCGCTTGGATTTGGTTATTTGTCAATGAAACTGTGAGTAAATATGGTGAGTTAAGACTAATTTGTGCACAAAGTGCCAGCGACTTAGAAAGTGAGATTCAGTTTTAGGAAAGATGTAATTAAAACTCTCAAAGGGACGTCAAACTAGCGACAAATGTTGAAATGTCTCATAGTCTGTGTGAAGATTTACCCATGAAATTATTGCTTAAGCATAATAACAGAAACAATAAATAAAATATTGCATCACGCCCAAGACATCCATCAGCGGTTAATCCTTATATATATAGAATCAGTCTTTATTTCAGTTAAACAGAAAAAGGGATTCAACTTGAACTAAACTCTCGAATTCAAATTCTCTGGTTGCCAAAAAAAACTTATTTTAAATTTTTGTCGTTAAAGTACCTACCTTTTGAGCTTGCCCCGTTTTTTCCTCTCAAGTCAAAGTGAAAGCTACACCACAGGTGTCTTGTACACCTAACAAGCCTCTTGTCCCTTAGGTCACGTGATGTAAGGGCGTCGGAGAAATGTGATAGGTCACAGTTGGGATCCCCCTGGAAATACAAAGCTATATTAAAAATAGTCGTTGTATAAATCAGTGTGCAAGGCTTGTGTGATATTGACATTACCGAGTGTTAAATGTGCAATATTAGACCATTACCAAGTTTGCGTTTAGCCTCTTTTTTGAAAGTGCGATGTGGTGCACAGCCTTTCGTATGAAAACGAAAGGTTACTTCTATGCTAACAAGTTCGATATCAGGCTTCAGACAAGATACGGTGGTTGTAAACTTGTATACAACTGTGAAAGAAAGGTTGTTGCGTATGACAATCCCCAAAGGAAATGTGGGATATGATCAATTAATTTTAATAAGTCAAATAAATAAATAAATACGTCAAACCCCCGATGCCTTGTCCATACAATGACGATTTTAGATGGCGGGACATGTGGAGTTTCTAGGATAAAGCACGGATGAAGTAGCGGCTACATTATTCATGTCGCCAAGAACTGTGGTGCGCTAAATTTCAAACTGCCTGAATATTGGCGATGTGAAATAGGAGAAATTAGGATGACCCTTAAACAGTTTTACCATACATCCACACACAATGGAGTTCCTGATTATGGAAGCAGTCCATGAACACCCGAACAAAACTCTTGCAGAGATTGCCTACGAGGTCTACGAACAGACAGGGTCACAAGGTGCTGTTTCCAGTATATTGCGTTATTTGAAACAGAATAGTTTCACCCGCAAAAAGGTTTGTCAAATACTTGTTTAACTTTAATATGGCTTTGGCAAGAATTGCCCTTCAAAGATCCGAGGAAGCGAGGCCCACTCCGCCCCCCGCCTCCCGGGAAGCCAGGAAACTTTTCAGGCCCAATGTTTGTCTCCTGGATCATGAAATGTTGTGTTCTTGGACGAAAGCAGATTTGTAAGTTTTCAATTGCTACTGCAATGCTTTTTTGGTACTCTGACTATTTTTAACACGAATCATTATTTTTTTTGTCAACTTACTACTTTTGTCAGAACCAAAGACTTTCTCGCACTAGAGGCTATAGCCTGGTCGGTACAAGAGCCACAGTCAAACGTCAAACACAGAACTGGGTAGCGGTCATAAATGACAAAGAATGTAAGTAATGTCCTATTGGTGTGAACGCACGTGAGCCGTTATGGCGTTAATTGGCTCTTTTGTTGTTAGGTATATAAGGTTTTATGATTGTAGTGTATTCATCTCAGCTCTCGAACTTTCAACTTTTTATTTAAATTGTTTTCCCGACATTTCTCTTTGCCTGAAACCCCGCCAAAGGTTTGTGTGACTGCATTTGGTTGGGGAATACGTTGCCAATTTTTTCCCATTGGGTTTTTTGGATTTTCGTATCAGGCAGCGCCACGGCTAGTTTAGCCTGAGTGACTTTGTTTAGAATTGTTTGTATGTATTCTTTGGTCACTATATTGAACCATGTAACGTTATTCGGACGACAATAAAACTCAGGCTCATAGTTCGAGCTGCACACCCATTCCCGTATAGTAGTCGTGAATATAAATAGGAACAGCGATTTGTATTATTTGTACGGAAGGGATGATAGGAGTTGGGATCAGGGCAACGTCAATGGGCCGTGATTTGTAGAGTTAGTGGATTAAAGGCTCTGCCCTAACTTGCTTCCATTTAATGGCATCAATCCGCGATCAGTGGTCGTAATGGGTAAGTGTTAAATTGCTTGCAACACTAAGGATTTTGCACTGGTTTTGATATGAATTAGTTCTGTGCCTCATCAAATACTTCGTTCCCTTCCATTTCAAATTTCACCCCACCCCACTTTGATTCATGCGATTAACATCTCATTTATGTATTTCTTCCTCATTTTTCATTTGTCTCAGATAACGCGGTTATCAACCACACAGAAGCAGTAGTATTCGGATTCATGCCACAGGAGCAATGGTTGTGTTCCTTCCACCATGCAGCCCAGATCGTATGTCATGCGAAGAACTGTGTGCACAAACAAAAAAAAACTGGATAAGGGCAAAAGACGCGGCCTGGCAATTTTGATGTATCCCAAAATAACGGTGGCAGAAGCATTTCTTTAAGTTACTGATGAGCAAATTAGAAACTACATTCGACATGCCAAATACTTGTGAGAAATAAATAGATATATTTTACTCAGTATAAATACCGATCGTTCCATTTATACATATTTCAAAAAAAAATTCAAATAATTAATTTCTTTCAACGGTTTCTCTTTCTGTAAAGAAAATTCGTTGTTTTTTTTTAAGGACGTCATCGTCATTTAATGCTTGAAGGCCCTTAAGCTGCTGAGATATGCTTGTACGCATACGCACCTTCAAATAGAAAAGCATCTGGTTAAGAAAATAATGTGCAATAAAAGGTCGCATATATCAGCTGAGAAATGCCTTCCTTGCCTTTCTTTCAGCGCCGTCCGTGGATGTCCACTGAATTCACCTGATGTCTGAGGTTTAAATGGTTTCCAAGCTGCTTCCGAATCACCAGTAAAAATGGCACATTCGGAGGTTATCTTCACTGTTGTCGGTTTCATTAACATAAAATGGAATAAAATGATAAAAATTGAACCTTTTCCTGTTTTCAGTTTTTACGGGGAACTCTGTATTCGAAGTCATCAGTAGAGGTAGCTAAAACATAACAAACCCTTGACCTATAATTATATTGGTGTAGTCAAACTCGGTTTTGCAACATTAGCGCAAAAATTGTTTAATTCAGTCTCTAGAACGTGCAACGCGAGCGTTTCATGCTAATTTTAGTAAATATTTGTTAAAGAACTGAAAACTCAGTTTAGAAATAAGAAGTAAACAATCTTATAACAAATGTAGCCTGATGGTGGATATGAAATCTAACTAAAAAGGTGAAAATTACTCCCGGCAATTCAAATTTTCCTTTCCACCATCGGTGCCCAGCAGTGCAATTTAAACTCAGGAAGGTCATGCTGCCCTCTAAGCTGTGAAACGTACGACTCGTAACTGTCTTCTTCCTCTCCATCCCTATTAATATCTCGAGCACGGGATTACCTAATTGAGAAAAGTAATAATCATAATCATTGTAATTAAACATGTAAAAAATCTCACACACCTTTTGGTGCAACAAATTGTGCAAAACGTGGCTTATTGTATTCCTTGCTTTTCTCGTGTTACGTAAAGAACCCTTGGAAAGTCTTAGCACATATGTTTCTTAGTTTAGAGCCGTCTTGCTTGATTTTTCATATCCTGTCATTTAACTGTCAAGGGTTGTCAAATCTCCTCGAATTATTGGCTGTTCGCTTGAATAAACTTGAAATTCGCTTATTTACAACAACAAAATCTAAAATATTCTGAAGTAAATTTTGGGGTTTTGGTCATGTTCAGGTCTAAACGAAATACCACAAATTTCCACTGATAGTCGGTTCAAAAATTTAGACTGGAATTTCACTGATACTTTACTGGCAAAACCTACCCGAAAGAAAAAAATTAAGGTTTCCGGGAGCTTCCAAGCGCCTGTGAATTATCGAAGGAATATCGCATAAGTTTTTTTCGGCCGCGAAGTATATAAATTAGGGCGCTTTTTTTCCATCTCTAACTAGAGACCATCGAGATTGAGAACAAAACAAACATCAAATTATGGTATAAATTGTGGCATAACTGAGTTTTGCGGCCACAAAGTATATAAATTTCGGCGCTTTGAGGAATGCACAAAACTGTTTTCAGAAGCTTTTCGGACAAAATAGCTTTAAAGTGAAAACTGCTTCGCTTTTAGTTAATTGAAAGACTTTCTTACTTCGATCTCTAGGTAGAGACCCGTTAAAATGGCTTCGAGATTGAAAACAAAACAAACACTAAAACATACTGTAAACATAAACTGTGATCACTGACAATTGATATTTCGCTTCCATTGACTCAGAGAGTCCAAGTTTAGTCAACAAATTGGGACAAAAATGTCATTTATTTCAAATGAAAATACAGTGGAATCCCGATTTTTGGAACCTCCCAGGGAAACGGAAATTGGTTCGAAAAATCGAAGGCGGCACGAAATCACGCTTGATTTACGAGGTATTGTTTTGTGACAGCAAAAAAGCAAACAGAAGTACCTTGACACTCTTGTACAGTTCTTTAGATTTCATTAATTGAATAGTGAGTCACTATTCAAATGAAAGCCACTGAGCAGTACTTTCCTTAGCACTGTTTACTGTGTAATAGGGGAAGGTGGTTCTACCTTTTGAGTCTGAGAACAAAATCCTGAAGGGTGACCAATCAAATGAAAGCTACGTAGTAGTAGTTTCCTGCGAGTTTGAGAAGTCAAAGGTAAATTTCTTATAGTCTTTTTCCATTGGAGGCAAGAATTGGTTTAAAAAATCGGGGGAAAATTACAGTGTTTGACTGAAGCAAATCCCAGGGAAACATGCCAAGGTTCGAAAAATCGAGGGTTTCGAAAAATCGGGACTTCTTATTTCTAAGAACAAATGTTACGCACTAAACTGCAATAGGAGGTTAAGCTTAAGCAAGAGAGGAGAAAGAGGCTAAGAGAGTGAATCCCCCATATAGGCCTTACCCCCGACGTAATCCATATTAGGTTATTTTACAAAGTATCGATCTTCCCGGGGATTATGTTACCTCGCGCGTTGCATGGAAGCTTCGTGGAGAAGGAAGAGTCCAATGACATGTCGAGACTGCTGATGAATGCGAAATGAGACTTTTCTTTTTACATGTATAAATCGGTGTCTAGGAAAAGAAAATGATTGAAGATTCAAACGCGGGATGAAAGCAGAAGAAAGAAAGTTAACTTCCATTTTATGGAAGTGGTTTAGAACGCGTTTCTGAAAGTGAGAAATTCATATGTCCATGTGCTTATAAACCGTAACGAAAACTAATTTGTAACTTGTATTGCCTTTTGCTAGATCGCACTGGCCGAGGAAATACTCCACGAAAGTCACCACAGACATCCTAATGAACAAATGGCACTTAATACAAAATCGGCCATTGCTAAGAGAAATACACAGAGAACCTGCCCTAATCTCGTACAAAAAGGGAAAATCTCCTAGGGAATATACTCACTGAGAGGTATACTCTAAGGTCACGTTTGGGCATTAGCACGAGCATATGAGCCGCTTTTGGCCTGTCAAAACTTTCCTCCATATTTGCTTAAAGTCCCTACGAAATGAAAACTAAGTAGTCTTTTTCAAAACGAAGAAGAACGGAGTTTCCTTTTTTTGCAAAATCCTCTTTCGCTCTAGAGATATTATTCAAGTTAAAAGGAAAAGAAGTTGTGACGTCATAAGTGGTTACAGTGTGGAGACAAATCATAAAATCAAGAATATCTCTGTAAATATTGAGGCATTGTAACTGAAACTTGGCACCAGTGAGGTACTTGATATTGTGATGTTGCCATGGCAAAAGTTCAGCTTCCAGGTCTCTTTCTCGCGAGAATGACATCCCCTTTTCTGGGCTTTACAAACATCGTCCACTCCTAAATGGTGAACGAGAAAACTAGACACAATATCATATCTACATGGGCAATGCCCATGTAGATATGACATTGAACAGGTCCTTCCCTGTCTCTTTGTAGAGTCACAAATGGTAATATTTGGTTCAAAGCAGAAACAGACTGGGGCCAAGATTGTTGTCACAGCAACGTCTGCCCCATCTTTTCTTTTTTAATGCAAATTTGGTGCCAGTTGTCAATTATCTTCATGCATTCTTTCTTGAGATACTCTTCATTTTGTGATTTGTCTCCATGCTGTAACCACTTATGGCGTCATCAATTTCTAATTTGCATAATACAAAAAACTTGAATATCTGTGGAATGAAACAAGATACTAAACAGTAAACGCCATCCTTCTTCACTTTGAAAGGCCTTTCAAATAAGCGTAACGTATTAGTTTTTACTTCATAGGCACTTTAAGAAATGACACAATGCATTCACGAAAGCATCCTTGAGTCTCACGAACCAACATTTTAACTGCTGCAGATTTAACAAATGGAAGTTTAGAAAATCTTTTACGAACTACTGAGAGATCGTCACAGGAGGGTCAAACAACCTCTGTCAGAATTGCTAAGCGCAATTGAAATGCTGGAGGACTATCTGTTGGATGCTTGTAACGCCATAAGAGGAGGTGCAATGTTTTGACTCCAAGAATTCTATTTCTAGAACCATAACCATGTAAGTAGAGTTAAAACGACAGCGCAAGAAGCCGTAGTTTCCATGTGATGAAAGGAGACTGCAATAGTTTCAGAATAGCTTGGATCCTTTATAATTAGAGACTAAAGACATCTGATCAGAGATAAAGAAAGTTATATGCCTTGCAAATAACTGCAAGCAAACATCAATGACGGACTGAAACTCTCTTGCAATTAAACTGAGCCCAAAAACCTAACCAATTGCCAAATAGCTAGCACACACAATGGCTCCGCCATTTCTCGCCAATATGTGCGCGACTATTGAGACATTTCGAACATTTTACAGGAGGTTTGGTACGAGGGACACCGTCGGTCGTCGTACGGTGACGTGACGTCATGACCATCAAAATGAGTATCGTTCTCCGCTCCGAAGGCCTTGGGCCCGAAAAAGATTCCAGAAAACGTGAAATGTCGTTTTTCATTTAAACTGGGTTAAGTCTTAAGCACTCATCATTTGTCAATCTACAATTGTGTTAACGATCTGGACATTTTGAAACGAACAGGCCAAGATGATGCATGGCGACCGTATTCAAATCTGCTAGAATATTCTGCCCCATATAATCTCAAATTTAAAACAATTTTTCTAAAACAAGCTCCAGCTCAAAGCCCCGGTATTGAAAAAAGATGGGGAAGTAGACGTAAGACGTTATTGTCTGCTATTTGACAATGGTTTGAACTCTGAATTTGTGTTATCATCTGTCTTCACATCCTTCACCTTGACTTCAGACTATGATTTTATTTTGAAGAGCAAGTGTTTACGAAAAGAGTATAAACAAAATGTTTGGTCAGCAGACCATGCAATAGCCATGTGTTTATAATTTCTGACTACCACGGAACGCTTGCTCAAAAGAAACAACTGATTGGAGTACACGGGAATAAAGGGTAAGGTGGAATCTCAATGTAAAAGGGTGCTGTGTATATTGTGGGACATGATCACAGAAAAGGTTTTTTGTAAACATTAATTTCCTGAGAAACAGCAAAACATTTCACGTTTCAGTAATTAAAAAATTATACTCTTTATTGTGTCAACCGTGTACTCTGTATCGCTAACAAATCATGTGCACAATAATCATCGTTATGTTTTGGTAGGCTTTAATAGCGGGAGGGGTAATTGACAGCGATGAAACAGTCGATTGTTTGTCCTTTGCCTGCTGTTTGTAATTCACTTAATTTAGGCAGTGAAAATGTAGTCCTTCCATCCCCGCCAAACATATTTCCTAAAATGCAAAAAAAAAAAAAAAAAGAAAAAACAGGAAAGCACAATTTCTTTTGTATAAATCCTTTGGACTGACTGAAAAACAGCTGTTAATAAGAACTGATACTTTGATATGTGAATAGTTCTTGATTTTTGTTCTTTCTATTCTTATATTTATTGTCTTTGTCAACCATGATTGTAACTTACACGAAGTTTAGATATTCTAACTACAATGTCTATCTTTTGAACTGTTGTATGTTTTCATTCATTTCTTAGGTGGTATAAATAGTTGGTCAAAAAGGAACTACGGGAAAACTGGGAAAGCTCTGGGAGGGGGTAAGAGATAGTAGAGAATCAGTGGGGTTTTCTTCCTTTTCCGTTCTCCTCTTTACTTACCACCCTGACCCCCAAAAAACTAGCGAAACGTCTGATTCGCAGGTTATTGGGTATCGTGCTGTGGAATACGCTCTTCTTGCTGACGCAGCAAGGGAGCCTGAAGGAACCAAGCAAAGCAGCTCGCCAATCGGCAAATATATACATTGTAGGGAGCCTGCGCTCACCTTTCTTGCAAAATGCAAGACATTGTGATCTGCGATAAAGCGACTACAATGCACCAGATACCACAATGCACTTTCTTGTTTCCACGTCGCCTATTAAGACGTGGCATGGCAGCCTTCAGAGGCTCCGAGAAGTGCCAAAACTCAGGAAACACACATCAGGAAACGTTTTTCAAACTGTTGGATTTAAATTTTCTTGCTCTTGGCGTAGCTAAATATGCTCCGTCTGTTGTACCTCATCCATTACATCCATTTGAATGAGACACTCCAATGCTTTTATGTGAAATCTTGGGAGAAGCTTAATAGTCCCCAGCTGCTTTACGCAAATTTCTGCTCAAGGTTCCCCGCCAAGACTGAATCTGCAATCTCTTTACCATGGATTTGCACAAGCAACTTGTGAGCCTGCTTGGTTTCCATATTTTTTTGCCGTTTGACATCTTTCTTTTTTCTTCTTTCTTTCTCCTCTTCACCCTTTTCCTTTCTTCAGCAGCAACGGTGTTACAAGTAAAACGACTGCTCAGAATTGTACACGTATTGTTAATGTAGCAATGTAAAGAACTGTCTTTTTTATTCAGTTTTTGAAGTGCTTCGATATGCTGCGTCAACAAGTCGAGTTCGTTACTTGCCCATTTTTTGGTATACGATTTGCATCATACAAGGAATCCTTGAGCTCTTGCAATCTTAACTTCATATGGGCTGTCTTACTCTCATCCACTGCTACTGGTTTTGATGGAACTCCCTTGTATTTTTTTTTAAGTGAGAGCGAACCCATCATTACTCTGTAAACTCATAACTTCAGCCTTTCTTTTATTAGTAAGCGTTGGATGTTGATCTTGGTTGAAAAAAGTGCTTAGTTAACTCAATTCAAGGTACTCATATAATTTGAATATCTTGGAGTCAAACTGCTAATGGCCGTCATGTGGTGAGGGCAAATATTAACCGGAGGGGGGGGGAGGTATGAAATTTTCAGTCATGCTGATTACAAAGGGCTTTGGGAGTTTAATGAAAACGTAAAGGGGGCCTTGCATGTTTCAGGTAAATGATGCTGCATCTTCATGTCCCCCTTTTGTATTAAATGAACTTTCCCCTCTGTCCGCTTCTCCCAGAGTAAACATTTTTTTGGAAGTCGTAGGAACTCCGTCAAACAGGTTGGAAATCAAAATGTTCAAAAGATAATGTATGTTTGATTTACAGGAAGCGTTTAATGAATTCTTATCTGTATTTTGGCATCATCAATTGTCAGGGACCTGGAAAAGAGGCTTAAGTTATGTAGGTTCTATTATATTTGCCCTTAGTGATACCATTGCTCCCAAGTTGTTTGGCTTCCCGAGTTTTCTTGATTCAGGTAAGCATAGTCTTCACTTCAAACATTTTAAAACCTGGACATTATTCCCTTCCCTCAGTAATGTATCCACGATAACAAAATAAAAGGAATGCGGTCGAAATGTTTGGTTTCCTCAGAGTAGGACAAAGTGGATAAATTAGTGAGTCGGTATTCTGCATAGTCTGTTAGGAATAGCCAGGATAGTCTCAAAACAATGGGCCTTCAGGAGCCTGTTTTTGCATCTCTAGACACGCATATAGAGAAGCTCGAAGAATTAAAGTTGATCTTCAGCAAATATCAAAGCACGCTGTTGGCGATAATCCTATCTGGAGACAGACTACAGATCGTAATGCCCGGACAAGACAAAAAAGAGAGTCGACAATAGTTCAAACTCTTTGAGAGCAGAAGAAAGTCGATGAGAGTTCACGAGAGCTAGGGGCCAAACGATAGCGAGAGTGTAAACTTCCGTCGATTGTAATGAAAATCTGAGCTGGTTCACACTCTTCAAGGTGGTTCGAGTTCCCTAGAGCGCACGTGAGTTTCAACTAATGGAGGCAAATGACAAGGAGGCGATTTGAACGTTTGTAGAGTGTTCCGTTTCTATTGCGTTTCTGTTTGGTCCATGTGAAAATTAGATCTAACTGGGGAAAACCAAGTACTGGTTATTCCTGAAATTAATCACTAACTTATGAATTTTCCACCTTTTTTGTTTATTTTTTTTAAAGGACCACCCATCGCACGGTTCCCTGAATTATCTGGGGAGACAGAGGAAACTTTGCCCTGATACAAGACCCCCAAAGCCTACAGAATAAAGTTGCTCGAAGTATACTCGTCCGTCCACTTTGTTCCTCTACATTAGAAGCATTAAATGAACTCTGTGTGAAGCTCTTCACAGATACAGAGCAGGTCATATGAGGATTTTCATGTACTTGTTTCACAACCTTTTTGCTCTTTCCTTTCCACTTGTTTTTAAAATAGATTTTCACAATTGTAATACTAGTCTGAAAAACAATGTGCGAACAACACTGGTAGTAAAAAAATGGTGGCACTGGACTACAACGAGTTCACCAGTTGACCGTCTCAAGTACCAGTCTGAGTCAAGTCCGAGTCAGTGGTCACTGGTATGCAAAGGACGAAAAATATATGTAAACTCGACACTTACCTCATGTCGAAGTTTAAATGAGAGTTTTCACATGAAATCAAAATAACTCAGAATGACTCAAAATAACTCAGTGGCTTGCAAACTAGGTGTGGCCTGGTGTTATTCGGTGACAGAAGCCCTCGCGTAAATAAGGGGAAACCACAGAACTATACGTTCGCTTGTGTGAGCTTACAGCTTTGAAGTAGTGTGAATATAATGTCTTTAACTTTTTCACTGGTATTTCATTGCGTTAATAAGGGTAAAATTTCGGTCGTTTTACAAGGCAAAACACAATTTGTTGTGCGGACGCAGTACGGACCAATGCGTCTTTAGTGATTTTTTGTTTGTTTGTTTTTGGGTTTGTTTGAGTTTGGTACGGGTTCCAATTAATTTAATTATTATTCTTGAGCCAAACGTATGTCAGGGCAGCGTTTTTCTTAGGGGGTGGAGAGGTTTATTTAAGGATGGTATCGGGAAGGGTGTTTTGTTCAAAAACTTCGGGCCGCTTAGTCAGCGGTTTAGTACCTTGGAATCAAACTGCTGACCAAAGAAAGAATTGTTGGAAAGCTGTACGTTTCTGTTTTCTTTCGTTCCTGGAATGCTGGCACATGAAGCTACACAGACTGCGAGGTGTGAGTCTGATACTGCGTTTGTCTGTTGCTTTTCATGAGTACAAAACACAAGCAAAAAACACTGAATAATATGTAACAATCGATTATAGCACGCACTTTTTGCTGAGGTTTTCTTTCCAGTCCACGCAAATTGTTCACGCCAAGCTCCATCTAGTTGTGTACTACGTCTAGTTGTGTACTACAGCAGAATCTGATAACTTGATCCGTTAGGGTAAAACACAATAAAGCGTTTCAAAATACCGAGTTATCGGAAGCGTAAATGAAAACACGTGTAAAACGATTCGAAACTTCAAGTTATCGGAAGTGTAAATGAAAGTAAATATAAGGGAAAATACTTTTGACCTGAGTTAGTGAGAGATTCGAGATAGTAGCGTTCAAGTTGTCGAGATTCTTGTACTTTTTTTACGTTTGAGTAAGCACGGCCAGACGTTAACGAACACCTGTCACGCTCCAAACATGTCGAAATGTTTTGGCGTTCATGAACTGTGAAAACCATGCTAGCAATCGTATTTTCTGGAATTTTAATAGCAATCACATTTTTTTTTGTATTTGCAGTATTTGTAATATTATGAGAACTTATTTAAAGCCAAAAACGTTTAGGTTCACCCCAAGTCCGCATGCGGATCGATTTTTGTTGATACGACTAAGTCGTCCTCAGTTTTCAAAAACTTTGAATTGATTATGGCGGCTTTGCTTCCTTCGTCCTAATGTCAAGATTTATGAACTACAAGCAGCTTTGATTTTTTTAAGAGCCAGTCTACCTTAGATCCTCATATCCATTTTTGTTCGAGAAATAGATTTCGCTCGCAATACCTCCCTCAACTTCCCTTGGCAAGTAAGATACAAATATGGAATTAGATCGATGAAATTCTTCTTCTTAATAAAATCATGGCACAATCTTTCCGAACCCATTAATGGCCTCGAAAATCAGCGGCCAGATGGTGAATTTTGACAAAGTTGCAGCTATTTGTTCTGGACAAAACAGCTCGTTCGAAACATTCAAATTGGCTAGTTATAAACATTGACCCTTTACCTTAATAACAGCATAGATTGTATTCATAATCTCTTATTAGTGCAAGAAAACTAAAGATACAAAGTTTATCAACTTTTGACACCTATCGCAACCTGCGATTTTACCCAAATTCAGGCGAATAAATCACAAAACTGGTTCGTACTCCCAGGATTTCCTGCATATCAGTGGAAAGTCCTATCTGCCAGCTACTTAATTCTGTTAAAAGATTTGGCCGCCATCCAGTTTTCGTCCGCAAGAGACAGCTGAAAGTTGTGCTGCTCAGCTGACATCGCCATATTTCCATCTTAAATGCTGCGATCTAATGTCGCTAACAAAACACGAAATAAATGACGCATCACCGCATAATTGTTCCAGCAATGAATCTCAAAGTTGCCAACCAATGTCAACCGAATGGAATCCATGGAAGAGTTTAATTAGAGCAGTCATGAAGCAAGATATATCAGTGAAGAAGTTCGCTGTCCGCCATGTTTTTCCAAACCGCTGACCGGGCTGTTTATCGGCTCACAAATAGTCTAACGTCTGCTGCAAGAACACTTAGCGATCACTGACGCCAGTTTTTCTACAAGTACATGTTTTCTATCTTTCGACTTAAAAGAAATTTCGAAATGTTTGCAAACTGATTTGAGCATTTCAACATTAAAAGAACTGAGCTTTTCTTTCCGGTACAAATCGCAGAGATTATAAGCATCGTAGTAAATTGGATGCTGGACTGATAGGCTTTGGTAAACTTCATCCACTTGTTGTAACCGCTCTTCTTCTTACACAACGTCCTCGATGTCAACAGCATCAACAACTTCAGTTGCTTGGCCAGACAATGCCGTAGTGGTTTGATTTTTCTTTAAGACAGAAAGCCTCGAAAAGTAGGACTGAATCTGGTTTCTTGATAGCCACTCTTCTCTTGAGAACAATCGTTTGTTCTCTTCTGTTCGGGCATTTCTCATGTCGACTGCAACTTGCTGAGGATCAGCTTTCATCCCAGATTCTTCGCCTGCATTAAATCGTGCTTTCAGATAATCCTTCACTTGAGGAGAGTACCTTGTTCCTCCTCCTCTTGGTTTTTGCAGTGCCCAACCCATTGGAAGGGAGGAACTGGACACTGAGGAAATGTCTGAAGACTTAGGCTTGGGACAGTTTTCGGGAAAAAGAGTAGAAAACCTTGCCACCCAGTCACGACGTAACTGGTTATATACGGATTCCTGGCTTGTTCACGGCGGGCACAGGAGACTCAAAATGTGGCAGGGGTCGGCGGTGCGCAATGTCAGCGGTTGCTCAACAAAGTGGAACATATTTCAATATGGCGGCCAAAGGCCAGAGTAATGATCTTTCGACAGATGCAGTTCGAGAAGCAGTTTTAGCTGATATGGATGACTTGTCGTCTCAAGAATCGGAAGAAATCGATGAAGAAGAATCAGTTAATGGAGAATCCGAAGAAGACGTTCTCAGTGAGAAGATTGAATTGTGTCTTCAGGCATTTGACTCGCTTGATTTACGTGATGTAAATTTGGATATGTTTAAGAAATGCGTGCGAAGACAAATTGAAGCATCTTACCGCGTATTTCAAAGTCCTACTGATCCGTTAAAGATTTTATTGAATGCTCCTGTAAACTGTGGAACGGTCCTTTATGATGAAACCAGACTGTGGCTGGACAAGATCAAATTACGTTTGGGAGGAAAAGTCAGCATCAGGCGCCCTTATCAATGCGAAATAATTCGAAATTTACCAAAAGAAAATTTTTTTGGTGTTTCGAAGTGGAGTTGTACGCTCTCGGTTGCAAGATGTTGTTGATAACATTTCCCTCGCTGAAAATAATAAGTGCTATGCGATATCATTCACAAGGATGGAAGCTGTTGTTGCATTATTCTCTGTGTTGTCAGGAATGTCAGAAGGGGCAGTCAGGTCATACTTCAAGAGGAAAGTGTCGAATGGAAGAGCTAAAGTTATAGTAAACTTGGAGAAAGACTTTGTTTTCCTTTACAAGATCAAAGCTGGCCAACTCTTGATCACATTCCATTATGGATTTTGGAACAAGTCTGGCTTCCCACTCCATAGCTAAGTTACAGTATCATTATTGCTTATTTTCCATATTACCAGACAATGAAAGACTGCATGATTCTAGTTGGTTTTTGGTAACAGTGTTTTAATGAGTTAATAGCTTGAAATTGAGTTGAATACAACTTATTCAATGTTGATATTTAATAACATGTCAACAAACTTTGTAACAAGAGTAAAATAATAGTATTGTCTAAAAATCAATACAAAATTATTTTGAATACAAATTATGCAGTTGTAGGCTGTTGTTAAAAGTGAGTTGCTTACTGTTGCCCATTTATGTTTTCCAAACAAAATGGTAGTTACTTCTATGAAAATGAAATTAAACACAACTGTTCAAATGCTAATATATGAACATGTCAATAAACTTTGTAACAAGACTAAATTTTAACCAGCATAATCTAAAAAATAAGTTTAAATTATTTTGAACAGTGCAATAAAGTTGTAGGCTGGAATGAGAAATGTTGTAGTTGTAGGTTATTAAAACTCTCTGTTGATTGCTTACTTTTGAGTACTTAGAGTATACTCTAGCTTACGTAAGCTAATCCTAGTTTCTGCAGCTACTATGCAGAACAGAGATTCTTGTCTACAGTGATCTTCCCTAGTTGAACACTCTTCTCAAATTGGGCTCTGTAGTTATGTGAACAATAACAGCACTTCTCTTCTTCAGGCCCTTTGTCAAAGCCACAAAAACAGGATTGCCCATTTGTTACCCTTAGTGGTACATAGGTTTGCTTAGATCTAGAAATACCTTCTCCCCCATAGCCCCTTTCTCTGAGCCAGATAAGGTGAACAAATTCATGCTGAAAAATCTGCATCCACCTTGCATGATGATTGGTGTTTTTGCTATACCTTCGAATTGCCATATGCTTGGCTTCTTGGCCCTCCATAGACACTGCATTTAAGCCCAAGTTGTATTTCTGAAAAACATCAGATGCATGGGTAGGAATGATATGTCCCACAGTCCAGGTTGTTGGGGTCACTGTGCTAAACAAGCTGCTGCATCTGAAGAAATTGGTACAGGACTGTTTAAGCTCTGCAATGTTTTCCCGAGAAACATTGACAACTCTACAAAACAGGGAGACAATTTGCCTCAATTGTAGTGACATGTAGGCAAACACATGGAGAGAAAAGGTTTGCTTCTCTGAATCATGTGCTTGCTTGATAGAATCAATGATAAACATGAAATTCTGCAGGAACAAACGAGAGTCTTGACCAGTGAATCTGTATTGAAATTGGGCAAGATCTTTGTTTTCATTAAATCACTTTCTTGGCAAGACGACCCATTTGGACCTTCTTTTTAAGGCAGTCGACCAATTTGTAAAATGGGGATGTATAAGGCACAGCATCAAACTCTGTGATGTTTGATGCAAGTGCTGACTTTCCAATGCTTTCATATAGGATCAGCTTGAATAATTGCTGACAAGAATTGTTTTTTGGATGCAACGGTTCGACATGTGTTCTATCAAGAAACTTTCCAACCAATGGTACAAATTCTTGTCTACTACCTTTCGAGGAAATGAAGTCAGTTACTTTTTCTCGCTTTGTTTTCTCTGAAACTTTCTGTTTACTGACCTGCTTCTTTAGCTTTTCAACCTCCCTTGCAACAGCCACCCTTTTGTCGTAGGCCCATGGCTTCCATTTATTGCCTGGACCAGCTCCAAAAGTCCCTTTTACATGACTGCAGTCAGCAGTGCTCACATTCCAAAGGTTGAGAAATATCTGGCACTTAAAGATAGTTCCCCAGCAAGGAATGCAAGCATTTTGAGATCGTTAGGAAACTCTGCAAACTTAAAGTTGATGTCTTTCCCATTAATACTGTAGGTTTTGCCCTCGATAGTGGTCATCTCTTGTAAGAGGTGCTTCACATACCTTTGTACGGGAACAGAACTTTCAGAGCAGTTAGCTCCAAAAATGAGGAAGTTCTCATTACTGCTTAGGATATGTTGTCCCCTATTGAGAAAACTAACATTCCAAGCAGTGGCTGACTCATCTTTTCCAAAAGGGGCACCATCCCCCCCAAGAACAACCTGAAATGTGTTAGGTGTGTTAAACCACAACAACCTCTCCTCTGTTTGCTGCTCTAAAGTTAGGTAAAAAGAGGCAAGTGATGGCAGGAAATCTGTTAAGTATCTGAAACAGCCATTCACCTTTTCTTCCTCTTTAAGATCTGCACAAAACACTTCTCTTACATTACCTATTTTGCCAAGGTCGATGGTTTTTACGTGCTCCATCAGTTTGTTGTATGGGAGCAAGGATGGAATTTTACAACCCATTACTTTCAATCTTCGTTGTTTAGACCCTTTCTTAACTCCCTTTTTCATAGAGACGGATTGATACACAGACCTGTACTTAGCTTTACCCATCACTCCCTTACAAAAATATGTTGCAATGCTACGCAACACATTTTCTTGTGACTTTTCAAAGTCTTTTCCCTTAGTGTTATAGATTTGAGGGAAAACAGTTTCACAGAATTTTCTCTTTCGTGAAACAGTTGTGACTAATTGTTTCTTACTGAATTTTGTACACAGTGTCTCTACTAGTCCTACAGCAGCTGGTAGGTGGTTGTTCGCTTTCCCACCATGAATTTTGAGTGCCTGTTCCAAGGTTTCAGTCTGTCTTTTTCTCATGGTCCTTTTAGATATCTTGACATTTCCCTGTTCATCACTTGTTGCTGACAGCTGCCTATTTTGAATGGCTGCAGGATGCTCACAAATAGTTGCCTGTAGTCGGTTTTCCTTGTCAGATAGCTCATCCACCTATTAAAAACAAAACAAATCTAGAAATTAAAGCTTGAAGAGTTTTTGTTCAGCGTCCACAAACATGGCACGGGTAAGACATACACGGTGTAGAACAGCAGCAGATTGTTACCTGCAATATTTTCCCTTTGTTTCATTATCAAATTGTTCAAATTTAATGGTGAAAAAACTATTCTGAGGTAAAAACATTTTATGCCGCACATACAGATTCTTCTCGTGCAATTACAAACTGTAAATTACTGACTACAAATTGCACTTGTCCCTTCGGGCTCGTGCAGTTTTGCTAGCCTTTGAAAAATTTACTAGTGCTTATGCATTCCAAATTACACTCAAAATCATGTGATAACCTATACTAGTGAAAATAAATATTCAATGCAAAACTTTGGCTCTGTGAAAATTTCAAATTATCTGAGTGTAAAAAATAGCAATTTAATTGGGGCTTCGACAAAACACTGACCCCCTTACTGACCACTTAACTGACCCCCTTAAAAATCATCGGGAAAAAATACAAAGCGTAGTACAAATCAAGTTCATAAAATAAAATCATGTTACCTGAAAGTTCCAAGATGGCGGGCGAGTGTTGCAAAGGTCTGACAATTTTCTTCTTTCGTTACAAGTACAGGTTTTGTTCACAGATAAGCGAGCATAAAATAAGTTGAAACATCAAGGATGATATTCGTACCCATTAAAAAAATGAAGGGAGGAAAACAACGAAGGAACAAAATACGATTACGAATCACGGTAACATGAGCAACACGCTTGCATATGATACACAAACCAGAAGTCGTTTTGCAATGTAGTTCCTGGTCTCTCGACCCAGCGCTGTCGATTAGGGCGACAAATGTCAAATTCAAACAGGAGATCTTTGAAATCGTTGAACATGACGTTTACATTCATGTTCAACGATTTCAAAGAGCTCCTGTTTGGATCTGATTTGTCGCCCTGCCCTTATCGACATTAGCGAGTTGAGAGACCAGGAACTGTCCCTGCTGACTACATTGCAAAACGACTTCCGGTTTGTGTATCGTGCAAGCGTGTCGCTTGCGTTACATTTTTAATTTATTTTGTTCCTTCGTTGTTTTCCCCGCTTCATTTTTTTTAATGGGTACGAATATCGTCCTTGATATTTTAACTAATTTTATGCTTTCTTATTCATATTATTTTATGAACTTGATTTGTACTACGCTTTGTATTTTTTCCCGATGATTTTTAAGGGGGTCAGTAGGTGGTCAGCTGACTGGGGGTCAGTGTTTTGTCGAAGCCGGTTTAATTGCAACAGTGAATAAAGGGTTTAAGGAGATCCGGTTTGTGGTAAACCGAATCGGTTTTCTAATGGCTATTAAAAAACGTAAAACGTTGATAACCTTCTGCTGAAGTCTTCGTCCTTTGGCTTGCTTTGCCTGAAGATCTCTTGTTGCGGTCAAAACCTTTTCATGTTCGAGGGCAGTTCTTTCTCGAAGCTCTTTCAGCTCTCTCATCATAGTTCCCACATTGAATCTTGCGTACACTTTTTTCTTCCGAATAGGCATGCTATGTTTTTCGAATTATTTCGCATTGATAAGGGTGCCTGATGCTGACTTTTCCTCCCAAACGAAATTTGATCTTCTACAGCCACATGTTGGTTTCGTCAGAAAGAACCGTTCCACAGTTTACAGGAGCATTCAATAAAATCTTTAACGGATCAGTAGGACTTTGAAATAAGCGGTAAGATGCTTCAATTTGTCTTCGTGCGCGTCCTCTCCGCCTACCAAACAGAAAAAAAATTCCTTAATATCGGCGCTAAATGCAGATTTTAACAAACAAAAAACATAGGTTTCTTCTTCAGGTATTCTTCTTCCCAGAACATCCAAATTTACGATTGAACAATTGTCCACGCTAAAGCCTTTTGAAGCCTAAAATGCTCAAAAATACGAAAAAACAAGAGGCAAAGAAGTTTTCACAATACCTTGACGTGCAAAAGCTCGTTTCGTCGAGTAATAAACACCAAACCATGCAAGTTTGGTACCACCTGAAAGCTGCAGTTTTCAAGCATCTTTCTTCGAGGAGCATTTTTGGTAGTATCCGCTTACTGCATAGCACTTTGGGCGCAAAGTTAATGATTAGCATAACAATGAAGTAATTTGACCCCTACCCCCACGGGGGAAATAACCTCCCGCCATTTTGAAAACGGATTTCGCGGCCACATTTTGAGTCTCCTGTGCCCACCGTGGTTGTATTTTCATGTTCACCATAATCAAGATGACGTTGTAGGGAGTCAAAACATGGAAAGCTTAAGCTGCAGCCTTCCTTTGGACATGGAAACAATGCTGAAGTCTGCGACCGGGTCAGTTGTTTGCTTTTCAAATTTCTTTTTACAGACATGTCAAAAAAGCTCTGGCCATCCTTCACCACCAATGAAGTAGGACCCTGAGATGCTCTTACTATATCAGTATAGTTTACAGTTTTACCCTGCCCCAAAGAGT